>CCAG010017323.1:0-90684 GCA_001077435.1 Glossina morsitans morsitans | reverse complement strand
AGAGAAGAGAAGAGAAGAGAAGAGAAGAGAAGAGAAGAGAAGAGAAGAGAAGAGAAGAGAAGAGAAGAGAAGAGAAGAGAAGAGAAGAGAAGAGAAGAGAAGAGAAGAAAAACTATTATTTACCACTTTCTCTTTGAATTGAATTATCACAGAATTATGAAACCTCTTACAAACCTCCAAGCAAACAAATTATTACGCAAAGTAGAAAAGTAAGTAAACCTGTCCTATATTTTGTAATCCTTACAAAAGCAAGGCCACAGACTTTCGACCAAGTCCTATCTAATTCACTTTTTATGCTAATCGTGTAAATTAGATTTCTCTATAGACCACACTTCTGTTTCTTGCTGCATTTATTGGCATTATATTTGTAAGTTACAAGACCGTTCAAAAAAGGACAGACAAAAATGGTTAAGAAAAAAATTTAATTTTTTAATAAGAAAAAAAAAAGAAACAAAATTTCGATAGGTTTTGAAATTTTTTGTTACAAATTTTTTATTGTTACTTAGAAGGTGAAAAATAGAACGAACCTATTTATATAAAAATATACAATCTCGATTAAGTGCCTATTGTTCATAAGGGCTCGCGCCCGCCATAGGGATCATACCAACATATTTATTTCTTCCTCCATCATAGAAGACAAAAGATTTCTCGTTTTTCATAACCCATTAAAAATCAACGTTTCAAGTCAAACGATCTTATCGCAACTTCGCAATTCACGTCACTTTGATATAAGAAAACTGCACGGGCTATAAATCCATTCAGGTTCGATACACTCAAAATGATGGCATCTGAATTTTGTTGGGATCTCTGCATGGACTTCTGGATTGAACAGTCTTTGAATGAAGCCAGATTGGTGTTACGCTACATTAAGTATCTGTCGAGAGAATTCGACTACCCATGAATAGCGAAAGACATGTGTGGGCTTAGCAAGGGTTCTACTGAAATATGCGTTGATTTTATGATGCGTTGATTTTATGATAATCGTTGCCAGATTGATATAATTGACTCTACGCAGAAGCAATTATTGCTTTTTTCCCTAAGGAATTTACATGGGGATCCATATATCACCATGCGCTGTATGAAAATACTTATATCTTCATCTTCGCTGGAGAAAGGTAGAACAGTCTTCGGTGTTACACTCTTGATAAAGTTAACAAATGACGGTATTGGGTCCCTAGTATTGCTAAATGATATCAATTTTCATATTCCCAATCCGCCCATCAAGGAATTTGCTTCTTATCAAAATTAGCCAATGCAAGTTCAGTTATGAAAACTTTAACCCACTTAGGTTCCTCTATAAAATCTAAATGAGGTTTATAATCTAATCTCCTACTTAAAATAAAACTTATGATAATGAATATGCTCTTTGTGCTTATTGCCATGCGCATAAATTAATTTTGTAATTATATGACTCTTTGTCCTTTAATTTTAACTTTTACGTAAAGCCTTCAGTTGTAGATATTGAGTTGATCCGTAATTACGCTTGAAAAAATCATGACTTCATATCAAAATCGGTCTGCGCAAATGTAAAATACAATCTCTTGCGAAGTGATTGCTTTCGGGTATTCTAATATGTGCAACACACGCTTCCCTACTCCCTTCCCATCACGTCTCCCTACTCAGCGACTAAGCAATATGCAGTAGAACAGACGAGAATGTAAAAATGGCGTGCAAATATTTACTTGTAAACACTAAGCGTTTACTAAGCGTTAATGGGCATCCCTTGGATCAAATTGGAGCGAAAGTTTTGCCCTATAAATCGCAAAAAACTTTTATTGTTGTTTGTCGAATAAAAATTCGCTAGTGGTGTGCGCTACGCTTAGGAACTAATAGTGATGATTGTGTAGAATAAATCTACGTCGTATGCTATGCTGTCTTCAACGGCCTTCAATCGAGAATATGTTAACAAACCCTTTAAGCGTAGGTATTAAGGATACCTTGACGCAATATGACAGGACACTTTCTTTGGCCAATGATCCACATCGTTGCGTGGGAAAACTTTATTGTTAAAGATAATATTGAGCTATTGTTCGAAGTGTTTAATAAACAAAAATCTTTTGTTCTTAAACTTAAAATAGGTTTTGAGGTGGAATTGCGTAAGTTTTCCAACTAATACGACAGATCTCTGCTTTTCTCTCTGCTTTCCTCCTCACTTCTTAAATCTAAAGAAAGAACGAAATTTTCCTTTTAAACCGTACTTGTGATCAATTCCCGCGAAGAACGCACATTGAAATGCCAATTTTCGTTATAAAATGGAGCAAAATTCAATCGCATAAAAGATATAAAATGTCAGCGAAAGGGAAAGTGATGAAGAGTGAAATGGGAAAAAAAATAAGCAAGGGAAGAGGAAAGAGAGGAATACCATATTTCAAAAGTTTTATTAACTGTATATATATCTTTAGTACTTCAACGATTCATATCTTTTCTACACTCTTGTAATTCATCTAGCATTTGTTGCGTTGTTGCATTATGTATCGACATGCAGACTCATAAGCTGCTCATAAGTTACCAACCTCTATATATCAGAGGTATCACCTTCCCATTCATTTGATGTTAATATTTTCACATTCACATACGATGAATAATATTCGGTTTAAACGCAACGAATCTTTTTTTCGTTTATATGAAATTCAAAATATGAAAAAAAGGGCAAAAGTGGGGTTAAGAAAAAAACTAAAGAGAATTCAAATGCGAAGAAAAACTCGTGTTCATAAAACATCAGCGCCGATTTACATTTGCCAGTGCAAGGGTCGGTTTTCAACGCGCTATGAAATGTTCATCAAGACTTATAAAAATTTTGCATCGCATATGCATATATGCATTCATGATAAAGCGAATTAGTTTGTGCATCAGTGCGTATGAGGATTTTTTTATGCAAAAAAGAAAAAAACAAGTACTCTCGTGCAAACTGGAAAACAAACCAACCAAAAAGAACTTAATTTTGATAAATTACAAAATTTTTAATAAAGTCCGACCTGGTCCGGTAAAGGTTTTCAACCACATACGGAATAATATGAAAACTTAATAAGAAGAAAAAAAAAATAGACTAATTTAGGGTATATAACTCTAGTGTCAATCAAATGTTGTGACTGACGATGAATGAGAAAACAGAAAATCATGAGCAAACATAATTTTTTTTTTCACCGAAAATCTACCAATTAACGTAAATTTTTTTCCTATATATTAAGAAGAGGAAAAAAAATGTGAAAAAATGGAAAACGAAAAATAATTTTCACAAATTTATTTGTTGTTTTTTTTTGCACTTTTTCCAAGTCACACAAAATGGTGTAAATATGTAAATGCCTTGTATTCGTATACATTTACATTTAAATTTTCATAAATATTTATAAATAAACAGTAAAAATTAAAATGTATTGTATTAAAAAACCAAGCAGCAATGCATGCCATATAAAAGCAGCAGCAGCAGCAGCAGCAGCAGCAGTAGCAACAGCAACGACAAAAGCATTCAATAAAATCATAATTAAGGATTTTCTGTTTAAAAATAAATGAATAAAAATTTCTTCTTCTGCTTTCTCTTCGCCCCTTTCTTTTTACTTATTTTAGCTTATTTAAGCTTAAAATTTTTCAAGGCTTTAGTGGGGATTTTTTACTTAAAAATTCCTTTCGAACACATATGCTCTGTATAAATACTTCTATACAAGTTTCCTTTCTTATGCTTGTCTCTTGTTGTTAATTAATATTTGCTATACTGGTTTGTTTATTGGATTTTCTGATTATTGTTTGCTAAAACTTTAAACTACGAAAAAATTTGTGCTCGAAAATGTTTTTCTAAAATTCATGTCCCATAGGAAAGATGATGAGAGAATATGAAACTAACCAACCAACCTTATGTTATCCATATTGTAATAGCTCCGAATACGAATACCTATCTTATAGAGCGTTTGTAGGAAAGGTTTACTTGCCTCCCATAACAAGCAAGCATTAGGATTTTTCTTTTCTTTGGTATATGCATAATATCGCAAATGGTTTTGGGGGAGAAAAAACTTTGATATCAACAGAATTTTAAATAAATGCAAATGCATGTACTTGTGCATAATTTCGCGAAAAGTGGTCTTGCTTTCTTGAATGGAAAAAAGTTCACGGACTCTTTCCTAGACTTGTTACACAAACTATAATGCATACCAGGCTTAGACCACTTCCCTGAAGAGGCTAATTCTTTAAACTTTGTGAAGTGGCAAAAAAAAAGAACAACTCACCTTTTAATTAATACCTTCCAAAAAGGTATTAACATGACTGCCCGTTACTAACTTCAGCCTCCTCTCCAAATATGTAGACATAAATTATAGCAAACAAACAAGAGAACACCTACATGTCCCACGTTTCGTAAATGTCAAAAAACTAACACTCAGACGAGATATATATGTGTTAATAAATTTCAAGACAGATGGAACACCGCGATGTGGACGCAGCTGAATTTCTCTACTTAAAAAATAAAAATTTTTGTCGAATAGGCGTGTGGACGTCGTAGGCGTGTCTGTTGAAAAGTTTAGGTCACTTCCAAATTCTTTTGCAAATTTGTAGGCGTTATATTCAACTTCACTAGCGGGAGAATGTTTACCACAGATTCTACACAGTTGGGCAAACAGATCAGTGGACAGAATAATAAACGGACATACTCAGGTGCGTTCCAAATTTAAAACTGGCCAAGAATTTATGCACTTTGTGGGGTTTTTGAAGCTTGTTTCTGTGCCAAATAAATTTATCCGCGATAATGTTGGGTGGGAGTAGTCAATTTTTTTAATTTTTGTATAGGCACTAAAGCATCGCCCATAGAATATGCCTTCAACGTTTTGTACACTTATCTGCTGTGGATTATGAGTAATAACTAAACTACCAATTTTTGATTGCTTTTAAAAATCAGAAGTGTTCTCGCTTTAAGTAAAAAAATAAGTAAATTTATATTTTTTCTGGCAAATTTGAAGTCGATAGCTTCATTTATGCGACCAGCGGAATAGTTACAACAGACATTATACAGACGGAGAGCCACACGCGCGAATGAACAGACATGCTTAAATCGATTTAGAATTTGATGCCGTTCAAGAATATATATGTACTATTTGTGATATCTGAAGCTTTCCTCTAGGCGTTGCAAACGTTTTGACAAACTGTATATATCTTTCATTCTTCGGTGATATGTATAAAAATAATTGCGATGGTTTTATGCAAGTTTATGAAAAATAAACAAAGATAGGCTTATAAAAAACTTTTCTTTTTATTAATTTATTCATTAATCAATTCCATTAGGTCGCACCGTGAAAGATTTCTAAAACCTTAGAATAGAATTAAGCATTATAACAATTGTTCCATTTATTAACGTTACACCTTCTCTTTACGTTTCATGTTGCGGTTTTCGGAAGTTCTATTAGCGCAAAATTGAGATTGGAGACTTGTATTCTCACCTTTCATGGGGAGTACAAAATTTGACTCAATGTAACAAAAGCAATGGCAAGCAAACCCTATAACTACTTTTTTGACTATCTGCTATGCTGTATTTTTAATACCAGTCTATGGTACAAGCGAACTTGGACATTGTTATACTAATATTTGATGCTAATTAAAAATTTACTGTTATGGGTTTGCAATATGAAACTATTCTGCCAGCAGCAGTTAATCAGAATTCTCTGACCGAAAAAAAGCCTGCTAATTACTATTAGGAAAATATGTATATAGTTTTTGATTGCCGGCAAGCAGCTGAGAGAAATGAATCTTTTCTATATGTTCGCTACTAGGGTTTTCGAAAGTCATTTCGTGCTTTAAGTTGACATACGCTTTTTTTAAGACCTTCATTTCTTTCTCGAGACTTTGCTTCTCTTTTTTTGTGCTTTATGGCCCTCTTTCAACACGGAAGGCGACTAAGCAGAAGGTGAAGCGTACAATTGAAAGAAGAATAAGCAGAATTCAAAAGATCAAGTAAAAACACTATATCGGGCCATGGTCCATCATTTAATACTCCACGCCGCCCTACAGTTATTCATGTAACAACTTTTCAAAACAAGGCTTTATAGGGGAAGCGATCGAAAACTTAGTCCGATCCTGATCATTTTCAATAGCGTTCGTTCTCGACCCAAAACATGTCGATGTACCAAATTTCGTTGAAATATATCGGAAATTGCGATCTGTAGGTTGAATACAAGAAAACAAACCAGACAGACGGACAGAAAAACTTAAATAAGTCATTCAGAATAAGTTTCTGAATCGGTCTGAATATAATAAAAGTGGATCTTTTCTTCTCCATATTGCACATATTCGCACAAACGTAATACACGCTTATACCACAAGTTGTATATGGTATAAAGAAAAAATAATAACAAATCACTGTGTACTTCTATTGGACAATTTTCATCACATTATCTATATGGCCCGACAAGGAACTGTACCACAAAGATGATGATGAATAGAAGAAGAACAAGAAAGATGAAAAGTTTTTGCTAGATAAACTAATTACGAAAGACTCCACACACTAGCCACTGTTGCTATGCCAACAACAAATACCAATAAGTACAACTCTAATTATCAAGCAAAAGAGAGTTAACATCAGAACATAATCAAGAGAGTAAGGAGAAAAACTAGTTAAAAATAATAGTTTACAAGCAAAAAAAAAAAAAAAAGAAAAAACAACAAATTTCTTTGTTATTTAAAGAGCAATTTTCTACGAAATTCTTTAATAATTTATTTCATGATGCACTTAAACAAAAGATATCCTTTAAGGAAAATTTATTTTTATCAATTATTAAAAGAAAAATGTAAAAATTCGTCTAATTGAAAAGCAACGGGAAGAAACTCAGTTATTCACTTATACGCATTCAATTATTTGTAGTAATTCGTTTTTATTGTATATTTTTATCTATATCAGTATGTGTTAGAATCCATTTAAATGAAATTTGAATTATTTACTAAATCACTTTTTACTTATTTATCTTTTACTTATTCATTATTGTCCCTAAATAATTGTAAATTTCTTTTTTGTTTTTCTTTATTAACATAAAATGCCATTTCACATATGACTATAGTCTAACCAAAGTTCGTACATTTATACATTCACTCATTCAGTCATTCATTCAATTATTTATTCATAGACAATTATTCTTCTGGTCAGTTGCTCACCAATTGTCTACAACTTTTCTTAGTTCTCTTATACGTACAAATGTGTTAAAAAATTTTAAATTTCTTTCAATTAAATAAATGTAAAAAATTTATTAAATTATTTATCATTATTAGCATAAGCATTTATGATTCAAGCAGCATTTATTTTGTTTTACGTATTTGTGCAGAAATTATTGCTTAATTAATTTAAGCAGAGATAAAGCCGCGATGGTTATTAAAAATTAAAGAACCAAAATGTAATGATATTACGCACTCTCGGCAGTTGATGACTTTAAAGCCTCTCTTTGTGTTCTTCTTAGTGGAATAAAGGAATTGAAATATAAATAATAGTAATGCGGTTCGGAAGACGTCTCTTCCATTGATATGCAAACTCAATTACAGAGGAACACTTCGATTTGCATCACAATTCGTAAGCGAAAGCGAACATTTTTACTATAAAAAGAATTCTGAAAGCAAAGAGGCTAAGTTTCCTTAAAGCCTCTGATACGTTTTGGAACACTGCGATACGCATTCATTTTGTATGATTTTTGCGGCATTGTGTTCTTTTCATTTCAATCTGAGCGAAAGGCTTCACATAGAGAACGTTAGTAGTGTCGCCTCAAAAAGCTTTATGTATTGAAGCGATAAAGGTGGCAACACTTTTGCTTTAAAGAGCCGGCAATTCTAGTCGGAGTTACCTTGAAGGGCTAGGAATAGGTTTTAAGCCAAAGCAGCTAAAGTGTTGCGATGTAAAAAAGAGAAAAATTGAAAACAATCTATTCACGAAAAATTGAAATGTATATCATATTTTCGGACAAATGAAAGAAGTTGTTGAAAATTATAAAAACGAAGGTCTTATCAAATTTTTCTTTAAAATTCGCCTTAAGACAAATGTAATATTAAAATCTTGATACTAAAGAAACCATGACTTGAAGTTCAATTTACGTGTTCTACATATTTAATACGTGTTCTATATGTTAATATTAAAATTCTACTTGAAAACATAACTAAAAGATTACATAAGTGTCCGTATTTCTAAGCGAATGTTTTCTTTAATATTTTTTTTCATTACATCGAACACCATACACAAAAGCAACAGCATGTATTCATTCATTCGTTGCACTTTTCGTGCTTTTTCGATTTAGTTTTTTCTAAAAAAAAAGAAAAAAAAGGGATTTCTTTTAAATCAACCATTTAATGGGAAAACTTTTGCATACTTTTCTTAAAGCGCTTCAAGAAATTGATGAAAAAATACACTACAACAAGTTGCACAATTATTCTTCATTTCTTTTCGACAGTCGACTTTTTTTTTCTTTATCTCAGCTGTCTGCTCCCCTTACAAATAATTCATTTCGTTCACTGTTCAGGTTATATTGGTAATTTGAAAGCGATGGCAATAATAGTGGTAGCGATAGTTTGATGGTGAAGCAGGTAACATTGGGAGTTATGGTCTTTAAGTTAAACTTTCCAATAGAACTAAGAAGAAGGAAACAAGTGCAGCCTTTTTCTTTCCGTCTCTTATAGTAAGTTTGTTGAAGTGCATGTCTGCAGTGGCAGGACTATTGCAATATTTCGATGAACTCTTCGCACCGTTTCTCTCTACCTATCACCCAATGCTTAAATATTTTTGATATCGGAGTGTGGCTGGTAAACACTTGAGAAAATTTGATTGCTTGGCATTGCAATAACGTGACCGGAAAGGTGTAAAGTGCTTTATGAACTTGAAAGCATTTTTCAATAGCAAAAATAACACCAACGAACGTTCACATTGTCAATATGCTTCCTTTAAATTGCATTAAAATAAAGTCAATCACCTAAAGTTTATAGAAATATATACGTAATATACACGTAGTATACGTATGGCAGGTGACTGTATACATACCTAATAGGACTGTATAGTGTAAGATAAATGATCACGTTCACTTTTCTAAACTTAATACGCAACACAGCAGCAGTAAGAAATCAACCAAGCAACCAACCTCTAGCAAACATATACATACTGCGCCACACTTTGCTATGCTATAACAAAATTGAACAATTTATATAGTCTTTCTCTCTGTTGAAATGATGATAATGATGACAATGCATGCCTTGAAATCTTTACCGTTTCATTCCATTACATTACCTTTGCTAGGATAATTTTTTTAGTTTTACGGCATAGCAGTATGTGCATTGTAATGCTGTATTATTGTTCTTTGTGCTATTGTTGGGCCTGCAAAAAAATAGCAATACTTTGGAAAAGCAAAATTGAATAGAGACTGAATGCATTTTACTTAAAAATAAAAAAGAACAAGAAGAAGAAGAAGAAGAAAATTTTTATATTATTTCTATTTGAGAGAAAATGTTAATAAGCTTAGAATGTACCGAACTAAAGCTTATGCTGAACGATTTATAGCAGCACGAACGTTATTATTCAAGCAATATTTTATCATAGATTTCGAAAATTAGAATAAGATTTAGGTTTCTCAGTTAGCATTTTTCATCCTATCTCGGTTCTTCTGCAGGATTTTCGTTTGCCTTTTTATCGATTTGTTGTTTTGCGTATAGGTTTCCATATACCAGTTAAGTCTTATTTATCACTTTTTTTTTATTAAGACTAATTCGACCAAGCGCTCCTGCACGAAAATTAAATTAATATTTTATTATATTTTTGACACCCGAAAGGTATGAATGTATGCATCCTTTAATATAAGGTTGAATACGGGGGACATTCGTTAAGCATATTCTCCACGACTGTATTTAGTTTATGCTAATATAAAACCTTTTCTCTTTGTTCATGTGTAGAGTTGCATCTCAAGTTTATTTCTATACATAATACTCGTTCGCAATACTTGCCTTTAATTTTATTCCTAGCTTTTCTATATTCTGGCTCTTGTTTGAATTAATTCGTATGCGTTGAGATATTTTTACAGATCGGTAACTATGATATATTATCAAAAGAGTTTATTTCGATCCGTTAATATAAAACTACATATCATTTTTAAATGATTGAACACTTGCAAGTTACAAGTTAGCACATAACCTTTTTACTCAGAATACTAGTTTGACAAGCTTAACTTTAGGTAAAAAGTGAAAACACTAACATCTGACCCTGATTTAACTTTTGCTTTCTCATTTGAAACGTATAAGAAAGAAAGAGCGATTTATTGTAGGGTAAGTATATCAACTGAACGAACGTTTACTTCATCTGGCAATGAAGTAATGATAGGGATTTGAAGATATCAAAAATGTTCGATGTAAGTCCACTATACAACTCGTCGTTCATTAAAGAGGTATATGAAAAGTTATTGCTAAGATTTCTTAAGGAGTTATGTATGTAATACTCAGAAAAGGCTTCAGTTAGACTCACCTTCTATTGTACCGATAGATTCGGAATCATTTTCTGAATAGACTTAAGCTTCGATGTCTACTTGTCCATATGTCTTTATGGTATTTGTGCATGTATTTTTGTTCGACAATTTTTATAATGATTCCATGAAATTTGATAAATTGACGTATTTTGCCCAAGGGACGATGATTATTGAAATTTAAATAAATTGCAGCACTTTGCGGGTCTTCATATGGAAAAAATTTGCAATTTCCAGAAACATCTTCTCACAAAAATTGCTAGATAGCAGCACTTTGGCTCTATAAATTGACGTAAAAAATTTGCATCGGAAGGCCCAACTTTTTGAAACCCTCCTTTCTAACCGTTCCTACAAAAAGTAAGCCCGTATATTGCAATAAGATTCAATTTATAATAACTAATAAAAATGGATCCATAATATTAATTTTACAAAGATATTGACCGCGGAAAATTTTAATCACATCCGTCCTTGTTTCAGATCCGTTCCCCCCATGAGAAATGGGTTCGCGTTTCCATGCGAACAAAGTATAATTTTGGATATTTTATCACGAAAATAAATGGGAAAGTAGTAATGTAGGAAGTAATGTAGGATAATTCAATGTCGGCTTTGTCCGACTATAATATTTTTACTTATTTTCTACTTCTATTGGTTTAATGTAACCTTTCCAAACCATCAAGACAATTGTTCCAATTGCCCTGTGGTTACATTAAATTAGTGTATATGTATATGCAATATCCGGAGCGTCTCGAAATATATCTACCTTTCATTATAACAATGCATTAGGCAGGAAAATTTTCTGAATGTTGTTAAAACTGTCTGGCCGTGTAAATATGCGTTCAACTTGAATGTCGTATTTTCAGAATGCTTTCACGAGATCTGGCACACTGAGTTGCTTTCATGAAAGGACGGAATCTATATGGATTGGTTTGAACTATTTTAGCGACTTTTCTCTATATAATGCTTGGCTTTGAAAAGGGGTTTATATGTGCAAAGGTGGCCAAACTGTTTATTATTTCTCGACAAAAATCGGTGGCAAATATATATAGAAAATTGCAGAGAGACGTGGCAATTGTTTTAATTCTTTTCCCGTAAGAATGCTTTAATAATATGAAAAGGAAGTGTAATAAGTATTTTATTACTTATTGGCGAAAATCGTTTTTTGGAATGCTTTCCACATAAGGACTATTAAGAAAAGGCGACAAGTTAATTCTTTGACAAAAAAACAGTATTAAATTTGGATCATGCCGAATCACCTTTTTAGGCTGTTGACTGAAGAACTTCTCTCCGATGAAAATTTCCTCAGACATTGTTTTCTTAAATCTATGAGATAACGTTTTGGTATTAATTTGTTTTGCTTATATCCAAGTGATAAGTGATGAATTCTTTGTATTTATTATCAGCTGCAAAAATTCTGTATTTGATTCTTTTGCCCTTTCAGGATTATCCACCGCAAATGGATTTTACAACACCGCCACTGCCAATGGCTCATCTACAACCGGTAACGCAGGCGTCAATCATTAGTGGGGCATCATTGGGTAATGGTGGCACCGGTGGCACTTTAAGACGTGGTATTTTGCGTGGTGTTACCGCGGTGCCACCGCCAGATGTTACCCATCATACAACCACCAATATGGGAGGCGTGCAATTACTGCACGACTTGCATCCAATGAATATCTCAGCTACCTCCTCAACATTAACAACAACCAGCAGCTTGGCAAACGGCAGTCTAATGTCGATACCCTGTTCCACACCAAAACAACCTCAGAGTATACTTAAGGATCCTAATCGAAATAAGCAGCAGCAACAACAGCAAGCGCAATTACTTAATACCACAGGTCTGGTAGCCATACCTGCTACAGCAGGTAACCTACAATTGCTGAATATACCCACCTCAGCGGGCATTGGCAATAGTTTGCTAATGACTGCCAGTGCATCATACGATCCGACGAATCCACATAGTTTAACCACCTTTAATGCGGCCGGCTCAGCAGTGGCGTACACAGACGCGGATGGTCATCTCGTATAGCTATAGGATGCCTCAATAGGGGCCCTTATAGCAACAACAATACTGGGCAGCAACCCACCTCGCTACTAAATACACAAAAAACTATATTATAAGGCCGTGCCAATAAGTAAAAAGTCAACAAAAACAACAACAACAACATCAGCCACATCAATGGAAAGTAATAATTGCATCTAAGACTAGACAGGTAATTAATTAAGTATGATGAAGAAACAATACTTAAAAGTTTTTTTGTTGTTCTTCGTCACAAAGAAATAATTCATTTTTCTTAAAACGTGAAATATAATAAACCGTAATTTAAAGCGTAACCGTAAACACTAACAACTTACAAATTAGTTTTAATCTACTTGTGTATTATACGCCCTAATGGTATGGCTATGGCTACGTGGTAGGCAGAGCACTGTCAAGACAAAGGTAGTAGCGTTTAATAGTAAGGAAGTCTACTTATTATCATTGTTACTATATATAGTCCTATAAGGCTAAGCCAAAAAAAAAAAAAAAAAAAACCAACACAAAACAAGAAATAATGGCAAAAAAGATTTATGCATTTTCTAGTCGCACTAACAACGCTACAACAAGCCCAGCCCATTGCTCCTCTGCCGCTCTTGAGAAAAAGAAACAGCATCTGAAATATTAGTGCGTATAACAAATAAATTTTATTCATAAAATAACAACAACAACGAGAAACATGTAAATTATTCTCAAAGCTGTAACATAAGCATTCTAGCTTGACAATGAATGAAAAAAAATGTAAATTTTTATTTGAAAGAAAGCGAAAAACAACAATAGCAACAGAAACACTTTTTTAACACTAATTGGATTGTAACAACACCGAATAGCAACAGCGTTGCTAACATAAACAATAAAAATAATAGGAAAACAAAAACAACCAGCTAGCGAGTTGTAGCAAATAGCTGGAAACATGTAACAAAACATGACACTGTAATGACAACACCAACAACAAAAACGACTGGTACTTGAAATTGATCTCAACGGTATTATTTGGTTTGAATTTTAAGCACTGGTGCACAAAAAACGCTAAAGCACCATCGTAAGGCCCAGCATATAATGAAAGTGTGCTGAAAGTGTTTCTCAAACGCGAAAAAAGAGTCAAAGCGGAGCGCACAAGCAGCACAAGCGATAAACTTGTATTTGAAATTAAATTTTCATCCTTTTTGTTTTAATAAATGCTTCCTTTAGACGTCTTCTAAAGGTTTGCAACAAATTTCAACGCTACTCTGCGCACACATTTCATATTTCCGCTTAATAACCTCAACGACGACAACAAAAGCAGCAATTGCGTTGAACGATACCTTTTAACTGCGTGAACTACAATTATAAATGTAATCATAGAATTGCTAACGTATTTGCATAATTCACCTGCGGCTATACATGCCCTTACATATATACCACGTATGTACAATAGGAAACCATAATATCACGCTTGGATGACCAAAGTCAAGTATTAATGTTGAAAAAACAACAACAAAAAATTAAAAACCCCAACAAATGTTTGATTGAAGCAATTAATTTATACATCGTTTACCTTTACGCTTTCATAATTTTTAGAAGGAAAAAAGAAATGCGAGACTTTCTTTTGTGTCATAGTACGCTCGCTGCCTTTTACCCTTAGGTTATAATATGTTTGTGGGTTAAGTTTAGCATTACGACGTATAAGATTGACATTAGAAAGTAGAAATAAGACCTTTACTAAAATGACCCACTTACCTTTTGACGTTTCAAGGTCGATCAGTGAATGCAAATACTTGTCTTTCTCTCTCACTCTCTCTCTCTCACTCTCTCTCACTTTCTAAAGCATTTAATATCAAAGAATTGTTGCCTTTGAAAGATTTTAAATATCTAACGTTACACTACCAAGACCTACAAAACGAGATTTAAAGGTGTTTAGTAAATCCGTGATATAAATTTAGTTTGGGTAAAATCTTTGAAATCTAATAAAAATTATCTTAGCCAAAACGCAGTCATCTTCCAACTTGGCAGTTTTGACCCTATCTTCTTTGGAAAGCTAAGTGTCTTCCTCTTAGAAACCCAAAATTTCCCCATTCTGCTAAGGCAGCAGTCGACTATAAAAATACACCGAAAATGGAAGGTTTTGAAAATTAGTGAAGAAACGCTATGGGAAATTTAAAAAAATTCGTTTTTACATAGACTTCTTGGGATCCTACATAGTCCCGATACAAGCACAGACGCACTTAAAAATTATCTCCGCTTTTCACCATTCAACCACCAGAGAACAAACCTTGTGCTATGGCATACTCACGTTTTTCAAAACTAATGCAACATCAATCAAATCGCAGGCCTGTTTGAAGAAACTTAAAAGATATGCTCGAAAGGAGGCTCTCGCCGAAACAGAAGGGCAAAGCAGATGCTTGAGTAGAGTAAATGATTCTGCACTCAGTAGAATGAAATTGAAGCCATATTTGAAATCACACTTTAGGGGAAATCGAAATCATTTCGCTTTCTTCAGCCTGTTTTGCTTTACCTCTCTTGCTAAGCAAAACTTAAATTGCGATTGAAAACAAACGCAAGTGCAACTAAGTTCATAAATTACACACATAATCATCTTACGTAACTGTAAAATAAAATCTATTCTTCAAATCAACTCACGCACATCCTCAAAGCTGAACACTATCTGTTTGCAAAACCATGGCTTTGCTTTTGCACAGCCTATCTGATCATTTTAGGCATTAGCATACCTTGGCTTTATGTGGTTATTATACGTCAGCGTTATTGCCAACATATTTAAGTAAGTAATAAGACCATTGTGATTTTGTAGGAGATAAAGTAACGGTTCACGCAAAAGAAAGAGAATCTCTATTCTCTTGAAAACTTCATGTATGAGATATTTGCCGAGAAGGTATTTTTAAACAACTTGCAAGTCTTTGCCGCCTTTAGGACGACGAACAAGCCTGAGAGCTTAGGTTTCGTTGCCACTCTTAGGAAAATGTACTTATCGTGATCAAGAAACTCAATTTTCCTGGATATGTAAGAGAATGTATGTCCGCTTAAAATTGAATACGCTACAGAATGCATCGAAGATGCCAAGCTATACAAACTCAAATTTATTGTAAAAATTAAAACGAAAAAAAATTTTTTTTAAACTTTTAAGAGATTCGATTTATATTTACTTTGACTTCGAAGAGAATTGGATTCTAATCAACATTACTGCGTGATCTAATCATAAATCAAGCAGGAGCTATCGTTATTTGAAAACATCAGCGTTGTGTGTGTTTATGTTCAGTCATAATTATAAATAAAAAATCTCATTAAGGCCTTTGAAACACGTTTTGAAAGGCCTATGCCCCAAACGTGAATCTTCAAAAGACTTCAAGAAAAGTTTACTACTCTCAAGTTCTCTGATTTATTACATTTTAAATCCTTACACTTTCGTGCAATCGTTAACTTCCCAGAAAATTATACATTATACGCCTTAACTAAAATGCGCTTAATACAAAGCTTGTTTTAATCAAAATATTTTCTTCCATCAGTCTTAACATTAATTAAATGCAAAATAAATTGTTCTTCAATATCCTTAATATCCTTAAGAAACTGTCGCCTTTATGCGTTTTAACATACATTTCGAAATTTCATAAGATCCTTGGCTTAAAATTCCCCCTTTTATAATTACATCCCCCTCCTCTCCACCAAAGACTTCCACACGCATAAAAAAGTTAAGTTACAGGAGTGTTTAAAATAAAATTATGTTGCTATGAAGTTTTCATTTCAATTCGTTCATGCTTAATACAATGTCATAAACCTACCTACAAAAGAGCGTATAGAGCAATACACAACGTTAACGGAGGAATCCTTATGGTTGACTTAAAACTCAAGCTTGCGTAAGATTACTCACGTGCATCTTTCAAAGCGAAAAGAGGAAACCATAAAAGATATCTGACATTAAGTTTACCACGAATTCTATACACCTCTCTTACGACGCAGTAACGAAAAACGCAAATTCCCACAAGAGTGATAAACTGAAGAAAATGTAGTTCTTAATCTTTTGAGAGGCAGGGAGTTTGCTTGTTTGATAGGCAAAGAGACAAAACACATAAATTTTGCTAAATATGAGGATGTCAGGCGGATGAGAAATACTTATAGGTTAATGGGAACGACAGGCAGACTTTCCACAATTTCGTAAATAATAATATACTTGAACGCCTTGTCTTTACTAAAAGAAGAATTGTTTTTACAAATTTTTATAAAAAGGATGCGAAGATTTATTAAACCTTCAGATTTTACATATGAACGTACAAGTCTTTCAAAGTGCTTTCAATTGTGAAAAGTGTTTTTTCAATTTTTATAGAAAAAAACGAGCACATGTCCGCTCTCACAAAATAGTTTACTTTTTTTTTTTCTTACTTGACCTCGTTTACTGTGTGACGCTTCAGGTCACAATTTTGCATCTGGAACAACAAAAATTTGTTGATAATATAACTGAAAAACTAATAAGCATGGGACAAAGAAATTTGATCATAAGCATTCGGGATAACCTTTTGATTTCTATTTGAATCAGAAGGAAAAATGTACAAAGACTAGACAATCACAAATTTCGAGTATGTTTTTTTTCTTTTTCTATTACTACTGTGGGTTACTCCACAGTTAATTTAAGTAGATGAAGTGACAGAAAGGCCTGATTTAAATTAATCTTGCTGAACATAGCAGAAGGGGAAGAGGTGCATCAACGAAGAAGAAATAGAAACTTCACAGATAATCATAATTAAGGATTAGCTTTGCACATAGCTTTTAACAAAGTAATAGGCCGAGGTCTTGCTTAGAAAAAAACAGGATAAGGAGGTAAATTAAGCTAATCATGTATTTTTGTTTTGAATTACGCCTCATGGCTGCAAAACAGATGGCCACTCGCGCATCCATAAACTTCTGTGTTAGTCTGCTCAAGGGGTAACATAACTTTAGTGGCCTGAAGAGCCAAAGGTGTTTTTGGAAAATATCAAAAAAATCGCGTGCTATCTTTAACCAAAGATGCTATGCTCTATAGTCCCTTTAATGCAGCTGGTGTTGATTTTTGTGCGATCGAATGAAAACACAAAAAAAAGTTAATGAAAAAATATTCGAATTAACTTACCGACTATCTCTACTGTATTGAAGAATGTAATTTTGAAGATATTGTTCGAAATTCGAAGAAAGAGAAAGAAAATTGTAGAAATTATGTTACAAGAAACTTTCAACAATCGTATCTCGAAAAGGACGTAAAGCTTTGAATTGTGATATGGGCATCTTGTCATATTACAAAAGTTTCTTTTAGTATATTTTTCTTTTAGTCTGCAACTCTCCAGGACCCCTTCCAATGTTCTTCCTCATTCTGTTCTCTCAAAGGGTTTTCGCTCAAAAGTGCCCCTTTTACTGCATCCGTCAAAGACAAAATCGCATGTTTCACACTTTACATGTTTTGATATGACAAAGAAAATGCCGAGACAATATGTAATCGTATAACCGAATCACTCGAATCCAAAAATTCCATTTCAAACTTTTAATTTCTTGGCAGCAGGATTGAAAACTTTTCAGTCGCTCTAAGCTTCATATCGACTCAAGAGCATTTCTTTTTTTTAATCAACATGAATACTTCCTGAATACATTTATTAATATATTAGGAGAGTCAGAAATCAAAGAAAATGATTTGACATCGGCCATAGACCTACATGTCAAGGATAAAACTTCTTTCAAATAGTGAACATTTTTCCACATATTCTAGAAGGTTGCGAGGCATTTATAAAGACAGTTAAGAAAAAAAAGCAATTTTTTTTGGAAAATTGACAACGATGTTACCGTTAGCTTAAGAAAATCGAGTGGCCCGCAATTGAATTAGTGGCCTCAAATGCCGCTTTCGATGTTGTAAAACTTAAAAAGAACATGGATTTAATATTTATCTGTTCTGATCTTCTGATGAAGTTCTCATTCTCTCCAATTACGATTATAAGCGAAAAGCTGTACACGTCTATGAGCAAAATTAATATTAAAACAATACCTTGCAGTCACATTCGCCTTTAAGCTTATTCACGCATACATCCACATCCTTTGTGTTTGAGCTCATTAAAACAATGGAAAAATGTAAATGAAATTTTATTAATACTATTATAGAGCAATTAATTATACGCACATCCAAAAACCGCAAATATTCTCTTTAGTTTCATCGCATTATGAAATGTTGATTAATACGTTATTTATTTAATACTGTTAGGTTGGCATAAAATTAATTGCGATTTCATTAACCTAATGAAACATAAGAATTTTGCTTCCATTTCTATTCATAGTATTTTGAATTGTTTGTACTCCTTGCGGGACTTGCGGCTAAAAAACGAAAATTGCGAACAATATGCTTGTAACCTAATCCTCGTCAATAATACCGAACTGTCTCTATATGAATGTCGAGAATATCTTGTTGTCATGCCAACATATATACTACACAAATTAATGTCATATGTTTTTTTTTTTTGTAAATTTGTTGAAAAAAAAAAAAGAAATTTTTATGTCTGTACCAGGATTTAAGCGTAAACTGCAGATTTCGTTATTTTTTAATATTTATTTTTTGTTCTTCTTTCTTTTGTTTTTTCCTTGTTTTATCACCCAAATTACAGTAATTAACTAAATATTGCTGTCATCTACACATTCAAAATTCGCTTCAATTCAATTAACGTCGTCGGATCCAATTAAAGTATTTGCCTAAGAGATATATTATGACATGTGTTAGGGAAACTTAAACAACTTTTACCTAAACAATCATAAAATGTACTTTTTAAGTAAAATTTACTTTTCTAAGCTTCTTAATAAGGAATTAAGTCCGCAATTTCTTTAACATTTAAAGATACATAGACGTGCGCTTTGGTGGGGTGTGGTGGTATGTGTGCATGGCTATGATTATGTGTATGTTTTCTCTACAAAATTTACAAAGCGTATCTAATATCGACAGCATTATATAATGAACGCGTGTAGCCATGACACCCTGTGTATAATAAAAAGAAGAACGATAGCAACCTAGACAAAGATACGAAAATGCTGATAATAATGATAAGCATGATGCTCATGATGATGATGATGATGATGATGGTGGTGATGTTAACGATGACAACACAAGAATTTTGTGTTGATAATGACTGCCTTCAAAACAACAAAAGATATGAGCGCGCTTTTCATTTTGACGCTGTCTTGTAATTTTATGATAAGAGGTTGATTTTTATCAAAAAAAAAAAAGAGCAAAAAGAACATGTAAGACAATCATATTCGGTTGTGACCGAATTTCTCATACCCATCACCGTTATCCTATTTTTGTAGAATAATTTTCTGGGAACTTATATCGCGTAGTTTGTGAGCAACGAGCCAGCGGGAGAGTAAGCAAAAGCGTTCATTGTTTTTGCTACTTAGGCGTGTGGGTGTTGTAGGCGTATTCTTTGAAAAGGTTGGGTAATTTTAAAATTCCTTTGCAAGTTTGATTGCGATGTCTTCACTTTTGGAAAGGGGAGATTGTTTAACGCGGATACTACATAGTTGCGTTTACAGGCAGATGGACAGATGAACCGGCGGAGTTGCTTAGGTACATTTTCAATTTGAAATTGGCTAAGAACTTATATACTTTATGGTGTTTTTGAAGCTTACTTCTGGCCAGTATAAACATATTAAGAAAAAATGAACTGTGACATACACAGTAGGCGTGGTCAATTTTTATCATTTTTGTAAAGATACTATAGCGTCGCCCATAGAATATACTTCCACTTTTTTTTCGATTTTTCTCTTGTAGCTTATATGTAATGAGAAAAAACCCCATTTTCAATTCCTTTTAAGAAACAAAGGTGTACTCAGTTGACATGACACTCTAAGCATGTCCTCCCACCGATTTAACTCGGCTTCAATACCAACCTGCGTGCAAAAATGTCCAACGTTTCTGGCAAATTTGAAGATGATATCTTCATTTTGGTAGCCAGGGGAATGTGTACAGACAGGCGCACAGGCGGACAGATGAACATGTTAAATCGGTTCAGAATTTGATGCTGACGTTGGTGATGGGCATCAAACAAAGTCGCATGTGACTTGAGGCTTTTAGCTGCTGCTATGCAAGATGGGGCGAATGTCTAGCAATTCGATTTATGTTTGCATATATATATATATATATATATATATATATCGATCTTGTCTCGCATAACGCATGCCGTGTATCTTAAATACTGCAAATCGTTTTAATACTCATCAATAAAGAATAGGCGATATATTCATTTTGACGTTGACGAAACGTTTCCAGCGCCCAGAAGTAAGCATCATAGACTCCACAAAGTATATATTTTCTTGATCAGCATAAAATTCTAAGCAGGTTTAAGCATATTTGTCTATCTGTCTGTCTGTCCGTCTGTGTAATGGGTATTGTAAACATTCTCCTGGCCGCAAAAATGAAGCTATCAACTACAAATTCAGCAGAAACATTGGAAGTTGTCGGTCTGTCCATAAGTCTGTTTGCGCAACCGTGTAGTAATTGTAGTGAACATTCTCCTTTTAGCGAAAATGAAGACATCGCCTACAAATTTGCAAAAAAATTTGGATATGACTTCAATTTTTCCAAGGCCGCGCCTACAATGCCCGCACGCGTATGCGACACTTTTATTTTGAAAATAGAAAAAATCAGCCGCGCCTACTCCAAATTCTGTACCCTGAAAATTTAGTTCTTAAACTTTTTCTGTCCTTTTTAGGATAATGGTGATGGTTATAAAAGATTCGGTCAGGAATGAAGATAATTTCCTTACTTGTTTCTTTTGCTTTACAAAATTTAATAGCACTTGTTAGATGGCTGTACGGCGATCGTTTGGTTTTTTTTAGATGAAAAAAAATATGCCAAAAAAATTGAAACCAAGTTTCTCTTTATAAATTAATGGCAGTGCACAGAGATGTCAGATGTCACAAGAAATTTTTTTGTTTGCAGTTTACGTAACTTAATGACCTTATTTCGTACCGAACTTGCCATTGAAGTATTTTATTGTAACTGCAGTTTTGAAATCCGAAAATTGATAGAAAAGTCCAACAAACGACAACAAGAAAGCACATAATTTTCTTTTATGATTAGTGATCAGTCACAACGCCCCCTAAATCTTCCACATGTCCACGCGTTGTAGATACTTACGGTGTATAGAAAACGAGATAAAAGCTAGCATGTACTTCTCCAAACTTTTGCAGAAAACTGCATTGGAAAGGTATAACAAATTGAATAAAACACACAAATGCTTTAAATGAATTTAAATAATCTGCCGTCTATCTGTCGTTAATTAATTAATAATTCACTGCTCAATGAAGGACTAATATTGACAGAAGCAACAATCCGTGAAATCCTTCCGTCGTCCTTAATAAGGCTTACCTTAAACTCAATGAATAATTGTCCAAAGCCAGCAAGTCGGCCATATGCTTTTGTTCGCTTTAGACTCACATAAAAAAACTTGATTTTAAATTAAAAAACAATGGCTTCCGCTGATAAATAAATAGCGCATTAAAACAAGTTTAAACGTCACAAATGCGAAAGCTGAGGAATGGTTTCAATTTTTCCACTCGCTTTCGCAATGGAAAAATATTCATAGGGAGTTAGATGATCGTCTGAACATAATTATTCCTCGTTGCATATGTGTTAAGATAGTGTTCTCCATTTGTACGATGTTCTAAAGGAATCGCTTGACAACGGTCTTTGCGTAGATTTATGTTTCATTTTTATTACCTTTTGCCCGATGCCTCTTGCATATACTCTTATGTGCCCTGACTGTCTTAATACTTGTATGATATTTCGCTTATTTTCCGATTTGTGTCTTATGAAACTTGACACATCACGTTGGCACAGATACAATTCACACGATAATAGTACACACATGTATAGAAAGATTTGCTGAAAAACTAATTACTGCTGAAAACATTTCGATTAGATAAAGAATGGAAATAAATTTATATTTTCGTCCACCACAGAAGACTTTACAATTAAATAGCATAAGGTAAGGAATTAATTAGGAAGTCATTAATTAATAACAATGCCAGTTATTACTTAATTTGTGTGTTTTGTATTCAAATATAATCCACCTAATTAATTATAAGCTATAAGAGCTTCCTAGAAATTTGTAAAAGAAAAGCCATGCTTTTGCCAGTGTAATCGTTTACAGATACTAAGGGTGACGGAGAGTTTGCAGTGCAAGCAAAGCAAAGTCTACCCCCCCTAATGTTACATAATAATGGGTAGTATATAAAATTTCCGCGATTTTTTGATCTTCTTCTGAACTTCTTTTGTAGCCTGCTCTTTTCCAATGCTTCCACATGGTCGTGTTCTGATTTTTAATGCCTCCGCCATTTCCTGACGGTCTTGCTCCACCACTAGTAAAATTTCACCGATTTTTTCAGTGATTGGCTGATAAGAGCGAGGTTGATCTTTGACATTAAAATTTGCAGAATAGAATTGAGCAAACCACATTTGGGTTCTTCGTTCACTCACAGCACTCTCACCGTACACTTCACAAATTTTTCGGCATGTTTTTGCATGCTTTACCTTTTCTATAGTAAAATAGCATCACATAGCGTATTTCTTCAGATATTTCACTCATTTTCAATCATCAATATAACTTTTTACGCGAGCAAAGAATTAAAACACTGTCTGCACAAAGTACCACGTGGGCCTTGAAAAATGAATACCCGAAAAAAGAAAAGAAAACAAATACAAAATACTTCTTTGACTAAGAATAAGTGACTAAGAATGCGTTCCGATCTCTCCGATGATTATAATTGAGCGTTGCAAATAGTATATCAAATCCATCATACTATATACCCGTTTGCTTCCTCCTGAACATAAATATTGCATTTAAGTCTTGTTCACAAGTACACATTTTAAGGGAAGTTATAAATATCCATCGTAGTCGTATCTATTGACTTTTTGGATTCGTTTTTTTTTTTTTTTTTTTTTTTTTTTTTTTAGAGTAATTATGATTAAGATAGAAAACTACATCATATGTACATACGTAAGCTCATACACATCTTTATCTCTGTGCACAGAGACTAACCAACTTTCTTGTACACATTTTAAATGCATCAGTGAGGTCAATTATACCCTTAACTATAGTAGCTGACTATGTATATGGAAATTGTGTATTCCATATATACTTGAATGTTAGCAGATGAGCTTGAAACTTGCAGCCATAAGTTTTAAATATTTAATGCATGACAATTACAGAAATTGTATATGGGTGGGTGCGGTTTTAGTCCGTTAAAATGAGAGAAGAATACTAAACTTTCTCACAATTATATTAAAATTTTAAACTGTACAATAAAACAGAAATTCAAGCTTGGTTATCTATCGTACTGTACTGTACACAAATATGTATGAGTGTTAGAAAGATAAGGGAGAAGCATTGAGTTAAAATGTATTGCCATTGACTGAATTGACCACAAAATCAAATGAAGAATCAAAATAAAATTTGTGGTGTTTTATTTTTTTTTTTTCTTTTTTTTTGTATGCATTAAGGGAACTAAGTGCAGTAGTTACGGGCTTAAGATGCATAGCAAGTTTGAGTTTATAAAATGAAATTTTATAAACTTTTTTAATAAAAATTTTTTCCGCAAAAATGCAACAAATTTATACAAAAGATACTTTACATCGACTTTATAAGTGATTGCGAGACTTTTTAAGAAATGTTTTTTGCTTTGAAAATCGTTTAACTACACATGGGTTCACATCTAAGCCAAAAAAAAACGATTTATTCCTTTGTTTGCGTCTCATAACTTGATTAATAGTATGCAAAATTTCTATCTATGCATGCCCCGTTTTGTCGAAAAAATATTGAAACTTTGAAATTAAAATTCTCAAAACTTTTGTTGTCGACTGAAAATTGTACTTTGTGTGCTGTAGCGAACCATATTGACATCTTCTCCGCAACACCACAATCCCTTCGATATGAAAATTCCATTCTCTTCACAGAAGACTGAAGCAAAAAATGAAGTGAAAGAAACTATAGGCCTTCCATGCAAGGTTCAAGCTGTCGTGCCGTGAATGTTTCAAAACTCTCTTTTGGTACAAAATCTAAAATCCAACGCTTGACATCACACGACATGAAATGTCTACGTCTACATTGTACGTGCTGTACTTCATGGTAGCGAGCAAAAAACAGAAAGCAAAGATGTCCTCAGTTTTCTTTTACAAATTCGTAGGCGATGTCTTCATTTTTTCAAACGGGAGGATGGTTTAGACAGGCGGTACACGGTTGAATAAAAGGACAGATAGGGAGACGAGTAGAGGAACACACGCAGGTGCATTTTAAATTTGAAATGGGGCCAGAATATGTATATTTTGTGAAGTTATTCCCATTTTCGTGCAAGTACGACAGCATCGCCTAGGGAATATACGCTCAAATTTTCATAGATTTATGTGCTATAGTTTATCACGAATGAGCAGAAAAACAATTTTTTATCCCTTTTAAAAAACAGAGATGCTCTCCCTTTACATGGTACTGTAGGTAGGTTCTTCGACCGATTTGGCCAACTTTCAATACCAACTTGGGTGCAAAAACTTTCTATTTTTCTACCAAATTTGAACTCAATAGCCTCCCCAGACAGACGGTCAGACGGACATGTTTAAATCGATTTAAAGTCTGACGCTGATTAAGAATATATATATGTTGTAGGAAGTCTGAAACTTGCTTCTAGGCGTTGCAAAATGTTTTGACAGAATAAATATTTCGCTCATCCTTCGATTAATGCTTCAGCAATCCTGCATCTTAATATCTTCACAAATATAATAAATATTTTTATTAATTTATAAATTTAATTAAAGTTATTTACCTAATTGCTTGCTAAGAACAAAAGGATTCCTTACAGAATACCAAGACAATTATGTATGAGAGCTTATCACTAATTTCCATTCACGTTAACGATAGCCTTCTATAATTCTCTTTCGTTGACGAATATTGTTAGTTAAGTTTGTGTGTAGAGTGGCCTGAAAGAAGTTAAAATTAAACAAATTATATATTAAAGTCAAATAAACCGGATTTCTTAATAAACTAAGGGAATAATCTTTGAGAAGATCCATGCGTCAGTTACTTTGGAACTCCAGTAAAACTTGCCTACCGCATAGCCCAGTAATTGCAAACCATAACGATGAAGTCTGCGTATCGGCGACGAATTCTCAGTGCAATAGACCACACTCTAGTTACGATCGGTGTGTTTTCTACGCCCAGTGGTCAAAGACCCAATCGGACATATATCAGGCCACTCCCTACCCGTCTCTTGTCACTTGTTTTTGACAAAAGCGCGTGTTACGCGTATAGAAGAAATATCCTAATTGTCCATAGAACAAAAAAAACAATGGTCTTGTCACTGAATCTTACAATTCACACAACATCGCACCAATGTTCATGTGAGCTTTTGCGACCACCGCGAACAACAGCCAAGGCGGGAGCCATGTAGCAAGAGTAGGCTTACAATGTGTTGGCGTTGGTCGCAGTTCGTAGCAAAAACTTACTTTAAACCTAGTCTCCATGCCGATACTTAGCCTTCATCGCTCTTATATAGAAGATTCTTTGAATCGGATCACATATTAGCGGGACTTCCGTGCAGACAACTTTCTTTAAAAAAATTAAATTTTCAAAATGAAATTTAAAATTGTTTGAAGTTGGACTCGTTTCCTTGAAATGATGTTTGACCTTATTTTGGTGGGACCCGTATATGCTTTGAAATCATTAACATTATCTCGTATATAAATATCTCATGCACAAGTAATTGTACATGTGTTTGCTCTGCAAAAATTTCTAAATAAAATCATTTATTGACTCATAGAAGAGAGAGAAAAAAGAAACTATTTGCACAAATAAATTTGTTGATGCTGGATATTTTGGAATTTTTTCTTGTTTTTCTTTTTTGCAAAAGGAACCAAAAAATTTGGCAAAAGAAACCAACATATTGTTAGTTATACTAAAAACAACTGCAATCGCCCCCTGTTTTTCGTTCAGTTAAGATATGCGGACATTTATACATATACTTATATATGTACAATATTGTGTCTAAATTCACTTTGGTCACTGGCTCATCGTCCAAGATCGGTATGTGAGGCCAACTCGAATGGGTTAAGGGACGGAAAGCGGTTGACGCCGTATTATTATAGGTATGGAGTTGAAGTTGAAAAACAGCACATAAGCTTGGGGTACATTTACACTCACACAAAACATTAAACATTACTGTTACTAACAAGTATTTAAAATAAACAAACCCCAGCTCTAACATAAAAAGCATGCAAGCACAACCCACACATATAGTTACGATATGTGCCCTGCGTATGCACGGTATGCATTTAATGTATGTATTGCAGGAGGAATGTAAAGAGCGAAGATAGAGTAGAAAATGTTTTACTTTTAGTTTCATTTTTTTTCTCTTCTTGTTTTTTTTTCTATATTTCTTTGTATATTCTGTATTCATGCCTATGTGTTTGTTTGTGTGATTATAAGGGAATGTTTATGTGGTAAGAAATGAACAAAAGATAAATACACCAGGAAGCAAACTACTGACATTGCTTATATATGATTACATATATGTATGCATGCGCACAAACACACCTATGCAGATGAATTTGTATGTTATTATGTACGAGGAGAGCTTGGAAAGTTTCAAACTTTGAAAAACCCATTACTTTTATAAATCTTGCATATGTTTTACAAAATACTTTGGCAAAGATCAATTAAATTTTGTAATCTCTTGAAAGATTACTAAGAATATGTAAAGAAATTGCACTTACCTTGCTATGCGCGAATGTAGAGTCCTTCTCTAAAACGATGTGCCTTAATAGTAAAGAGCTTAAGGTATCCCAAGACATAGTTCAGATATTCGAAAAGGTTCAAAAGGTTTCACACACAATAATGACCTATCGGACATTTCATATGTATTTGTCTGTCCGAAAATATAGTTTACATTTTATAAAAAAGCCTGGAATTAGCAATTAATTGCTAAGCAACAAATGAACAATTGATGTGATGATAACAAGATTATGTCTATATATGTGTGAAAATATAAAAAATTAATCGCACTAACTACATGGGCTATCTGGTCTATTACTAGATATTAAGGCAAGCAGTGTTAATAAAATAATTTATTAAATTGTTATTACGTTCCGTAACTGATTTCAGGATGTTCGTAGGATTAGTTGTTCCGAATGCGATTATTTCAGTAAAGGAAAAGTTTAGGCAGCTACAAAGAATGTGCTTTATTATAAGAATTTGTCGACAATTGCAGATTGAAGAAGAAGACTTTTTTAGGATCCACTAGTGTGTTGTAACTGTAGGACCGAGACGAATACTCGCAAATGTTTTGTTGGATATATTGATGACGGTTGACAAAGCAATTGTGCTATATATCTGCTTCCACAATTTTCTCTTTAACTTTCCTTCCAATATATAATTTTCTATGAGAGCGACCATAACTACATATGCGGAAGCAGCAGACTTCCCCGCTCGATCGGCCTGCTCATTTCCCAATTAACCTATATGACGAGGCAGCCAAAGCGTGTTAATTCTATCACCGCACGTTGTGGTCATATTTATCAGTTTGTCCATGGTGCTCTAACTCGAAATCGATGGCTTTTTAACACAGCCAGATTATTTGTTCTCATGAGAAAGGTTCGGCACTTGGAAGGTACAGTTATGAAATTTGAGGCACTTTCGTCAAGCATGTGGCTAAGCAAAGCTTGCCCCGAAGCATCTACCACGGCATAGCTACGTGGCACAGCGCCAGATTTTGGGCCGTTGGTATGTAGGAGATGCCAAACGTTATTTTCCAATATTTTGGTTTTTTCCTCACTTAGATTCCTGAAAGCGTTATTTGGAGCGTCATCCTTTTTGTACATAGAAAACGAAAAGTCAGAAGGGCAACCTTTAAAAATCCACCGAGGTTTAAGGCCAAATTTGCAGGAAATTTGTAGAGGAATTTTCAATTCTTTTGCGATATACCAACAGTAGTGAATTGCGGATTGTGACGTTTTAATTTTCTTGCCAATGACAGCCCTTTCCACGTCTTCGCGGAGAATAGATTGTTTGAGTTAAGAAGTTTGTGGAGCTCAGTTTCAGCTAAGACATTGTGGATGGGCGTCGTGCGAAAAGTGGAGATACTTCTTCCAAGGGCTTGGTGATAGAACAGTTTAACGACGTGAATCTCAGATTCACAGCTGTTGCCGCAGATTATCAGATCGTAATTAATCCCACTTAAAATAAGCATTTTGTTAAGGTAAGCAATGGTATGAACATATGCACAGCTTTTCCAAGCCACGGTAACGGATGAGGCTTATTGGCGCTTTTCAGGTCAGATATATAATTGCTTCTAAGTTTTGGTCTATGGCAACAACATATTCGTGAACATGCCCTTCTTCCGTAAATTTTCAACAATACCACTAAGAAAAATATCATAAAAAGAAACATCGTGTTCGGCTTACCTTCCTACCAATCAAAAATGTTTTGTAAAACGTACTTCTTCCACATTCAGCTAGTTTTACACTGGCGTTTGAGAATCGATGTACAAGACTTAAATTCAAAATACAAGTTCAGATCGAGCAGATCAGGCTCAGCTTTCCTTGAAGACAAAGTTTTTTTAAATTTTCACTTTGATCTTTCCACGTTTATCTATACGACCGTGAGTGTTCTAACAATAAAGAACAAATAAACGGATAGATTGAAAGAACAAGTTTTCACTCTTTTACGCGAAGAATGCGCTTTAAAGGTCCGCCAAAGCATACTTAACGAAAGGACAAAATCTAGCATACGTCCACTATTTGATTGCGACAATAAAAATCGTTTTAATTAAAATTGAAAATATATATCACATTTACGGACAGGAAAAAGTTAAATGTTTTAGCACGAATGCAATGTTAATACAGTTGTTTCAAGTTACGGAAGTTATTCGATTTCAGGAAAGAAAAGTCAAAACTACGCAAATTCTTTTAAGTCGTCTCAAACTCTCGAGAGCATTACTGTACGGCCACCTATATCTAAATTTAAGCGAATACTTACGTTTTCTTTATTATACTCAAACCTCTTTTCTACTTGCCCTCGGATTAGCAAGCGCAGTGGTATTATAGTTGCAATTGTTACAAAGAAACCTTACAGGGAGTTTTACACGCAGGAATTGCGTCGTCTGTCTATCAGGAAGGTAATTACAGAGTGTTCATCTCTATCTTTCTGTATACGTATATACATGAAATGGCGTGTGTGTATGTGTGTATCCGATATGAAAACTTGCAAATTCCCAATGGTTGTATACATATATACGTATACACTGAACAAGTAACTTGAAATGTATGTATGACTGCGTTTTTCAGGATATTTAGTTGAAAACAAAACTATTCATATGTATACATATACTTAAGTATGCATGTGTGTATATATGCGTATATATGATATATAAGTGAAATTCTTGTGTCATTTTCTTTTTCTTTATATACAATAAGTATAACATATGTTTAAATAGAAGACATACATGATAGTGTATAACCATTGACTTTGAATGACTGACTGGTTAAAAGACGTAGTCAGTGAGCGAGCGACTAAATGACGGACTAACCAACTGACTAACTTAAAATTGGTTCACTGAATAGTTAAATGGATGCATTTGTATGGTTAACAACTTGGCTTGGTATGTACTCAGACACGCATACACAAACATATATAAATATATATATACATATATGTACATATATATAAATATGTTTGATGATAAGCAACTAAAATATTTGCTAAAGCATCATATATACGATATTTTATTTAAAGTTTTAATAATTTCCTGCTTTTTACTATAAAGATATAAAAGAATATGAATATAATCAACTACGTGCGTACGTAAACTGTGGCTACTGAAGTAGAATTCTGGTGCAAATAAAGGCAAGACATTAAAAAAAGAGAAAAGGATGAAAAAAAACGTAAAGATTTTAATTTACATGATATTATCATTCTAAATAGCTAAAACTAGAAGGCTACTACTACTACTACTAATATAAATTTATATATAGAAAATGGTTGGATACGCACACGCATAAGAACTCATATGAACGTTTGGCAATTATACAAAACTATTATATTATAAAAGTTCAACCAACTCTAAGGTTCAAATGTCATAAACGGTTTCTATTTTTATAAAACATACTTAAACGCACAGACGTACATACGAACATGCATATATACATATACATACATACATATATATATATATATATATATATATACATACATACATACATATATGTATAAGCATGTATATATATTTAGTAAATATATATAAGGATATGTATAATTAATACATTTGCATGTGTCCACAACAGGCACGCACACACACTATTCTCCATACATACATGCATGCATATAAGTCTTTAAGCCAAGTAAGCACTTTAATATGCATTTAAATGTAATTACCACTTGAAGTCATGAACTCTAACCGCATATCGGTGCTGGACACAATACCCATCCGTACTTATGCTTAGACAAACACAAACACCGCAAACCTTAGTACATATATTAGTATATAACATGGAGATATGACACACATTTTAACATAATTTTTTTCAAGAAATTAAAACATATATAAATATTACGCTTTGTCTAAAAAGTATTGGACTGGATTGAGAGCATGAAAAACAAAAAACAAAAAATTGGAAAATGGTTCCATGCAATCGTATCACGAATATGTAGTTCTTTATGTCTAGTACGGCGCCTAAAACAATAGTACTCCATTTTCCAAATCAGGTCTCCATGCTTGTTCGATCGAATTTCAGTTCGAAATTTTCAAGTCCGTAGGCTAGGCGTACTTAAAGACAAATGCTATCCTACACGACTACGGCTTTCACGTTTACAGCGATTTAAAGAGCGTCTGCTATTAGTATAACTATTTACTTATTATAGTTCTTCTGCTGATAACTATTAACTCACATTTTCTCTCGAGTTTTTATATGTAAATGCATAGAGGACGGCGGCCTGTCAATTGAACTTAAAACTTGATATAGCCACCATAGCGCCACGGCCTGCAAAATTCTTTTATTTTCGCATTGCTGCCGACTTTCACTAATCACTACGAATTGCCTAACGAGAGCAGCACTCTGCTACAAACATGGCATAATTTTTTTGTCACGACAGCATTAACTAGAAAATTTCTTCTGGCTTTGCTTTGTTGTTTCTTTCCATCACTTACAATCAATCGTTTAACGTCAGTTGTGCTGGCATTGTAGTGACCATACGACTCACAATACACTTTCTTAACGCTACCAAACGCACAACGTAAACTTTTTGTGCGTAAAAAAAAAAAAAGTATACGTTCCTGGCTTTGTTGCCACTTTTGAGAACTTATTACCAACCATTGGAGAAATAGCCAGCATTTGTGTCTTTTTAGAAAAGCTGACCTCCAGACTTCAAATTTCTTTGCTTATCACACATCGTTCTTGTTCCACTTTGCCCTGAATATTATTTATTATACCTAGAAGTTGCCATTCTTTGCAAGAAGCATCTTTGGCATAGGAATTTCGCAGTAAAATTATTTAATTGATCTTTTATTCGTTTTCTTCCCCATGTAGGCCACACATTTACCAAAATCATCGCTCAACGTCTTATCAAGTGAATACAGGAAAGTATTAACCTGGCATACTTACCACCATTACCCAAACGAACAGTTTATCTGGCGTAAAAAAAAGGCTCAACACTTTTTAGACACAACTCATTTTTGATACTGTTTGTGTATACGTTTCGGTTCAAAAAAGCATGTTAATGCTCGAACACACCCAATCTATCAGCTAAATCTATATAATGTAATAGTATGGAGCTACACAAATGCATGGTATGTCATACCTCCTACGATACAAGATGTAAGCAAAAGAACAATAACAAATGTCTGAAAAGCTTTTATAGATAACGTATAAATTTAATGTTAAATATTAGATTAACACGTCCAGTTACCAAGTGACACAATCACTTTGAAATTTACTATATCAACCTTACGTTCGCATACAAAGCATTTTGTTTGTATGTGTGCATTGATAAGAGAATTTTATTATTCAAATATCGTTACAATGAGAAGGAAATATTTGAAATTGATCAACTCTAAAATACGCATTTATTAAAACTATTCCTTACGGACTCTGTATAAATGAAAATGTGACAAATTTTACAGAAAATCAAATTCTTTACGTTTTTCATCCTCTAAAGTAATTTTCATACCAACTAGAAGGTACGGAACTCGACAATAATTTCTAGTTCAAACGAAAGCCATCTGTCATAATGTGAAACTGGTATAAGTCCATTTTGCAAAAAGGGTCAGCAGCAAGATATTTTATAATACACAAGTATAGGTTATCTTCTCATTTACAAATAAAAATCCTGCCACATACGAACGCGACTAAAGTGATCAGAAATCATCATATTAGAGTGGAATGAAAAAGTTCACTTTTTTAGAAATCAATTGTCGAAGTTGAAATCAGAATGTCTGCGAAATCTACGAGAAAGAAAATCACCACAATTGGGAAAAGAAACAAAGAATATATTCCTGCTGCGATAACGAACGTGGTCTGTCGCTATGTCTATATATTCTCATTCAGGACAATTTATTCAAAACAATAATTAAATAACAAACAGTTTTTGCTGTTTTTTTAAGTACTGTTCCCCACTCCATTCACTTATTTGCAACAACTCATAGTTTCGCGGTGAAAGAGAAGAATATAGAAGGCGAATAACTGCACACCATGAAAATGTTCATCTGCATCATAGTAAGATGTAACACGTCACTTTAAACTTCATCGAAATATCTTAAAAATTGGTATCTGTAGCTTGAACACACATTTAGAAGAACATACATCAGATGGGCAGACGGGCAGACAAGCTTAGATTAATTCAGATTACGATTCTCAATCGATCGGTATAATAAAAGCTGGGTCCATCTTAAGCCCTTTTGGGTGTTACATGCACTAGCTTACTATACCCTACACCACTTGTGGTGGAAATGAAGGAAAAAGCAATAAAAGGAAATTTCCTTACTTTATAATATTCAACGATCGTGGCTGATTTTTCTTATTTTTGTAGGGTATACGTGGCAAATTTTATTGTAGCTTGTGAGTAAAGGACCCTGAAAACAGAGGCGTGGCGTATTATACCGATTTGTATGTGAGGGCATCAAAAGCTTTTGCCGAATTCGACGGCGACACGCCTGCGAACGGCAAATATTACACAGACTTACTAACGTAAAGGCAAATGAACGGACAGACGGCCATTTTTTTATAGATTTAGAATATAATTATGTATAGTTGACTGGGTCCCCAAAGTTTCCTGTTGCAAACTTTCTGACGAAATAAGCGGAATGTGCAAAAAATGCTTGTAACTTGTTATGTCTCTATGATATTGTTTACAATGCGGTTGTATAATAGAATGTCTGGACTTCACTTTTTATTTCCCGTAATAATATTATTTCCTCTCTGAGCACTTACAACAGAAAAGACACGTGAAACGTGCCGACCATGTTCTTGAACAAAAAGGAAAATAATACATAAAAACTGTAACTACTTTATTCGCTCTATGTGTAATGAAAAGATTTGGTAATTGACTGCTTTATCATAAAGGCCTTCCTGTCTCGAAAAAATAGCAATTCTTCCTGGAAATCTCTTAACCTTTTTGCTACTTTGTTCGGCTCATTACGTAGAAAGCAAAATTCGGTTACATCCATTGCATCCAGTGTATTTTATCTAAGCTTACACGAAAATAAACAAAGCAGACTTTTTCATTGCATGACGACATCTTTTCTAAAAACCTGGGGTGGCCTGATTTCATTTACTTTCACTGATGACCTCGTTTTTATTAGATTATAATGAAAGCTTGCCTAGTTAAGCCCTTAATAGAAAAAGTTCAAAAAATCAAAATGAAAACTCTAACTGTCGCTTTGTTCTATGCAAAAATTGTGAAAAAGCTACGCGTATCTAATTGATTTGCATTTTCATAGTAAATCTAATGAGCACATAAAGCCAACAAACTAAACCTTATCAGAGTCAAAGTACTTTCACTTTGATTACCGATGCCGATGTCACACATAAATATTATTTAAAACAGAACAAATCAAGTCGTTTAGATATCAAAAAGAAAGAAAAATCCTCAAATCAAATTCTATTTCAATGTTTTTCAAAAGCCATTTGATTGAACGATCCACTACTACTTTGGCATAATAGTTTGATAGGGAAAAGCAAGAGCATGATAGGGGAAAATAGCAAAGCAAATGAAATTCTTAATTAACCACCTAAGTACATTTATAAATATGAACATGCAAAGTATTGTGGGTGCACAGCCAGATATAAACACGCATGCATGCCTGTAATGATAAGTTGAACTAAACATTAAAGAGATAAAGTCTCTGTAGGTATGCAACTGCTTGTGTATATGTGCAGCCATATATAATGCAAGCACTTATCAATTTTTTTCTCTATCAATTACTAGTCTAATTGCAAAGCTGCGCATCGTAGCTCAATAGCTGCGAAATACTGCTACAGTGTAAACGCAGTGATAAAAATGCAGTCATTAATGAATTAGAGTAAAAAAGATTTTCATAATTAGATTTTTAGGGCAAGATCAGCGAAATTTTTCGTCTTACCGTATCACGAAAAGCATCTATAGACATTTCGAACTGCTGCTATTTGCCTGATCCATGCAGGGGGGCTTCCTTAAACAGTAAATCTTCAGACAATTCAAATGAAAAGGAAGCAGAAATTTTTCAATCAAAAATACATTAAGCTTATATGACTATATGCAACACCCACGAGGACTTGACTCACCTTCTAATATGTCGGTAAATACGGAATCGCTTTCTAATTCAAGCTGCCTGATCTATCCGTATTGTTGTCTTGTCTTCAATCTACAGACATTTCATAAAGTTTGGCCCAAGGGCGGAAGTGTTATTGGAATCGGACCTCTTTTTCGACTACTTCCAATAAACCTTATCATGAATGGTCATTATACGAATAAGCGTCTCGCATTTCATACTTCAATCGTGATAAGAACAAACAAGCCAGATCTTTGGAAAACTTAACAGAATTTTTAGATATATATTTTTTAATTTAATCAAAAGTCAGTTTTGAGATCTTCTCTGTAAGCCGGATCTAGACAATTTAAAGGCCATACTTCCGATTATCATAAAAAATGTTGGATCTTCTCTTCAAAAATTTCGTAAAATTACGCTTTGAATTTGTCAAAAGAATAGTTCCGTTTATCGTAGCACGAATCGAAGAAGTAATCTTCACATCATTGTCATAGTATTAGTATAAGGATTACTTTATAAAGTTGAATCTGAAAAATTTCAAGAAAAATATTCGAAGATTTATTTTTCTGTTATATCATAAAGCAAGTCTGAAAAATTTCAAGCAAACAAGAAATTTTTTTTTTCAACTTTTCCACAAAGTCACGCTTGAGAGATTTGAAAGAAATTGCTTCAATTATCATAAAGGAAATTGTGCAATTTATTTCCATAATGCTCCGATAAGGGACTTTGAAAGAAACCGCTTGAATATTATAAGGAAATTCTGAAATTTTTTTTTTACAAAGCGCAGTCTGCAAATTTGGAAGGAACTGGCTTCACTTCTCATACAAAAATTGCCAGACATAGCTTTATCAAATAGAGAAATTTGAAGGGCGTAGCCTCGGTTCTCATAAAGGAAGTCTGAAAAGGACTATTTATTTTTTCATTCAATTATTGCTGCCTGAACTCTTGCTTTTAGTTATCTTGTAAATATGTAGGAAACTTTATTCGCTCGCCGGGCTAAAATAAGAAAACTTGAGCTTTAGTCTTCTTCGAATCACTAACGGTATGTGCCACTATTATCTTCTCGCGGAAAGCTATTCCCATGAGTCAGACCTTGTTACTTTTAAGTTACTTCGATCCAGTCAGAATGTTTGTGAATGTCTTAAGCACAGCAACTTAATATTTCTTCTATTTAGAGATTTTTTACCGTTTTAATGATATTTAAGTAGAAAATTGAATTTAAAAATATATAAATGGATCAAAGTTGTCCTCTTGTTTGATGCAATTTCATCTTATCAAATTCTGTACAAAAAATTAGAAAGCTAAGGATGTCAAACGTGTCGAAAAAGCCACAATATAATGGACTAGCGATAGCCTTTTCTTTGCTGTACCTCTGTGTGTTGACCACAATTGCATTTATGATGCAATGACCAAGATTTACATTTGTATATAAGAATTACTTAGCTGGACCTACAGATAAATTCGAATTCATCTAAAACATGAAAACAGCCATGTGAGTCCAATTCTATATTCTTCCCTATATGGTATCGTGCAAAACTTCCCGACCAATCTCTTAATCGTTGTCTCTATGGATTTTAGCTGAATACCGACCAATGCAGGATTTACTCCGCAGTGCATGCCAACTTAATTCACGAAAAATCCACGGTAGTAGTCAGAAAGAAAGCATTCTCTACACAGAGGCAAACAGTAAACACTGAAAGAAAGAATTGCCTACAAACATCATGAGTTACCTCATCACCGTGGGGCTTTAATTTATCTTATAAATGGTCTAGCGTTACCTTAGGCAACCTATAGTTGCACTTGCACTTGGGCATCCCATACAAGCCTGAAAGTCCAAGAAACTATAATACTACAGATTTATGCAATGACAGAAAAGCACCTACATTTCCCCAGCTCATGCCCAGACCTCAGAACTTACTTCTTTTTACAAACAATGTTTAAATATTCGCAGTTGTTTTACGTATATAGCATGCAGATTATTATTCTTTTTATTACTAAAAATAAATGATGTTCAGTCATGTAACGCATGGGGTTCATAGTAGGGACCAGGAAGAAGTGAGAGCTTCGGGTTATCTACGATTCCTCTTTTTTTAATATTCATAATCGCCGATCATCTATTACAAGCTTGAGCAAACATCCACATGACATGTCGACCGTGTATCGTTTTTTATCGTATATCGTATATCATATTTCGTATGTAGTTTTGCCAGCATTTCCTATATAATGTGACGGAGTAAACAGTATACTGACATCCGTCCGTCTTTTTTATGTATAATTTTTATGTAAATCCGTAATCCATTGAATTTTCTCAATTTTTTAACTTTTTTCCCCTGCAGTTAGATTTTAGTTCATCGACGTAGTTCCAGTAAAGAGGCAGACAATAAACACAGTTCCTGCCTTCATTCACCCTCCGCACTCGAAAATATGTATGCATTCCGCAAATGCTTACGCATTCGCATATTTCCACCTTGTTTAAATATGTGACAAAACTAAAATAGCTTCTTGCGATAGACGAGACAAAGTCGCCAGAATTTTAACTATAATTCCTCAACATTGTTTACTACTTTTGGCTACAAAAAACCATTTCTTTCATCCCGTTTCTTCTTTTTTTGTTTTTTTAGTTACGCACTTCACATTTCCTCATTTGCCTTCTTCAGTAGTGAAGAAGCAATAGAAAGAAGTACAAAATACAAAGGTAGAGCGTGGAAAAAAGCTGCGCAGGTCTCGAAAAAAGTACATCACACAACCAATCAAATTAATTCTGCAATGGTTAACTAAGCCTAAATGTGAATAAAGATTTTAAGATTAAATTTACGTTTCTACTTGAAGACGCGAACCGATTTTATCAAACGAACAGCCAGCGAAACAAACTTTGCAAAAACCATCGCAAGAAATTCCTCTTATGGGCACTTAACGGGTAAAACGTTAAACGATAAATTTTCATTAACATTTCTCAATATCTTTGACCACTGTGCTGTTGTGCTTTGTGTATAATGAAAATTGTATGGTGGGAGAGAGAGAGAGAGAGAAAGAGAGAGTTACAAGCTTTTTCATCGAAATAATTACGTTTATAATGGTGATGGAAGGATGTCTGTATGGGATTGCGGTTTAAATTGATTGTTAAATGAACAGAAAAATGAGGACTCGATCATAATTATAACAAAAGAAACACATTAAGTAATCACTTTACTGGCGCTTGAACAACCGCTAGTACCGAGAACCAACTACAAGCATAATGAGGTGAAAGCGGAAAAACGAAATAAAGAGAAACGATACATGTAACAGAAAAAAGAAACCAACAAGCAACAACAACAACAAAAAGAAAAGAGGAAACAAAATATGATTGACTTACGTGCATATGCTGGGAAAAACCAAACAATAATGACAAGAACAACAACAACAACTTACTTATATAAGTAGACAAATAAATAAATAAACAATAAAAAAAGAGAAGAATGTTTAATAAAAAAAAAATAAAATAAAATCAAAAATTTAAAGAAATCTTGATAATAATCCTTTAAAATTATTCAATAAAAAGAAGAAGAAAACAACAATTTATTAATGGACTGGTTTTAGTGAAATTCAAACAAATCGAATAAAAATGTAATCTTATGTAAATTATAGAATTAATGCGTAAAACCAAAAATATAATTAAATTAAATAAATAAATAATTCTGTTCACTCATCCACACATATATACACACATTTTTTTTTCCTAATTATTTATACAATCGTTTATGTAAATATTCATCACAGAATTACTTATCTATATATGACTAATACATAAAATAATAATAATTATAATAATAATAATATTAATAAAGAAGAGTGTGATTATTGATTGTTAAGTTTATGATATAAAACTAAAAAAAAAAAAAAGTAAAGAAAACCAACAAAAACAAAAAGGATGATTAACGAAGAAACCAAAAATTAAAACAAGAAAATTAAATTACTTACATGTGTATTATATGAGCAGACAGCGAAAGAGAAGAAGAATAACACAAATGGGAGGAAAAATTTCTCATTTATATAAGCAAGGATTGTAAATCGATAAGTATTTAACTAAAAAAATAATACAATTTTTCGATATATTTTTTTTTTTTTAATGATTAATCTAACGTCATCAGAAAGTAGTTAAAAAATGTTTTTATATATATGTATATTTTTTTTTTTTATCTTTTATAGAACAATTGATTATATCTTACAAATACATACATGCATAAATAATCTAAAACAATTAAACGCTAATGCTTCCTTTAAGTTTAATAATAACCAAAGCATAAACACCCATGTACACACATACACAGACACGCACACACGCATACACGTAGCTGGTACCAGTATCTATAGGAGCAGCTTGAAGAAGCTATACTTTTATGCAATTATTACGGATTATCAAAGATACAGTGCAGCTTGTCTTTTAAGTATCCGCATAAAAGCAAAGTCTAATGAAGTCCGATTAAAAACCCTGACGTAGTCTGAGATAAACTCAACATTTTTCAATATTCAGCGAGATTTTTCCTTTGTGCGAATGTTGCATATGGTAAAGAAAAAAAAAAGAAGAAAAATATAAAGAATTCAATAACAAACCCATAGTACATATAAAAAAAGGTAGACTGGCGTCAGAAGAAGTTAATCGAATCTTCAGTATGCGACACTTCAGAAGATGGGAGCTTCAAATATCATATATTCAGTTTGCTCAGTTAATCGCTTTACGTTGGCATTTTTTATCCTCTTCAGTGTTTCTTTAACCACTTCGCTACCAGGCCCTCCTGAAGAAATCACCTACTACAGCCCCTTTCAAACTGAAGTAGATATGCCACATCAAGGTGACGCCAGGCAATCACAAAAAACATGTACACATACAGGCGTTAATTCTATGAAACAATCTCTTACTAAGTGGATTTTTGTTACATGACCTACGCAACCTCTAGTACAAGGATTTCCGCGCAAGAATATAACACCTAGAAGAAGGACTTGAGATAGACCCACCTGTTATTGTAACGCTTTTCTACCTGTCTGTTCGTATGTCCGTTCCTTTGCGATCTTGTGTTCAACCTACGGAAAGCAGATTTTGAGAGAATTTGACAAAATCCCGTACACCAACCTGTTTTGGCCAAAAGACGAACACTATTGAAAATGGTTCGGATCGGACATCCTTTTCGTTCCATTCCTTTGGAACGCCCTATTTGAAAAGTCGAAATGTCGTAGGGTAGTTATTGATTCGTCGTCGCCCACTAATTTTAGTTAACTGCAAGTACTGATTAGAAAAATATTTGTGCAGTAGGACTTTGAAAATGATTGAATGATTGAAAGATATTCACGAAAGTTTTTTGGGCCAAATGATCCCAATTTCTATTCTTTCCATCCGTGCGTACAGTTAACGACATGCAATCTATGCAATAGAGATCCACCGAAAATTTGTATATATTTCAGTTTTTATTATATTTAGAAATGTAATCCATGTTCCGAAGTTTTAATATCTTATTCAAACTTGATTCGCATTTCAAGAAATGAGAAAAGTGTAATGTGTGTAAATTTTCGACAAAAGTGCAAGTACTAGTGCATTAATTTGTCTCCCTATTCCGATCTTTCTTAGTAATGAATGAGAGTATGTTCTTTCTCTGGAATATCACAAAGACAAGATAATCCGCCTTATATGCATAACATTTTTATGCTGAGTTACAGAATTTACGATTCTTTTTGTGTTCGCTCAATTTCAATTTCAATCTCGTTTAGGGTTTCTGTCAAATATGTGAAAGAAATGGAGAATGCACACAATAGAGCACAAGCATAAAGAGAATGATGTATACATGAATATGGGGAGAAAGTAAAAAGGACAAAGAGAGAGAGAGCGAGAGAGAGAGAGGGATAGTATAGTACGAATAATAGAGAAACTTAACCTTCATAACAGTGTGGCATAAAATCTAGCCTTACATAAATCGGTAGCTTTCTGTCGACAGAGATTGTCATACAAGCTTATTGTGTAATGCATAGATGAAAGACAACTAGGCATAAACACTCCGATACACACACAAACAAATCAACTCACACATGCAGGGATGAGCGCGCCTAAGGTACCGTGCAAGAACAAATCTTACATTTTCTAATTGTCTAAGGATTAAAGGTTTATGTGTTTATTTAGATATTTTTGCTCGTGTTGTGTGTGCATTTGTCTGTTTATAATTACAAAACCTAATTAAAGCGTCTTCTATACCTTAAACAATTCATTGATTTGTGTTACACGTGTTATATATATGTAATGTACATACATACGTATTTATATTATATTTGTCCCTTGTATGCAATGCAATGTAATTTAAAAAAAAAAAAGAAAAACAAAAAAAAACAAAAACAAAAAAGGCCGCATGTTCATATACTTTATCCTTCTAGCGAATAACAACAATAAATATATATTTGATATATATTCGATGTACTTATTCTTATAACTAAAATTATTAAAAATATTTCAACATTTTTGTGAAATTAAAAAGAAAACATTTTTTAACTTTACTTACCTTTTTACATATATGAAGTAATATTTTTTTTTTTTTTTTGTCTTTTTTTCTAGAATTACTTTAAATTTTACACTTATGTATGTCTTCCTCTCAATTTCAATAATATTTTATGCATAATTATTATTATTATCGTTATTGTTATTATTATCGATATGAATAACACTTAGTTCCCTATGTCAATTCAAGCCTATATAAGTAGTGAAGCACAGTGTGTGCAGTTACCGTAATAATCGAGCATCCTCTAATTGCCATGAATAATGTAAGGCGGTTATCGGGATCAGCTAATGGTTAATGCAGTTTGAGTGTTTCTAAGGGTTCTTTATTAAATATCACTCTACGCAAAGCATTTTCTTTTGTCTTGGGTATGTGTTGAATTTTAAAAAATCATTAAAAATCTATGAAAAAAAATTTTTCATTTTTTATATATAGAAACGAATATAATTTCTACCTTTTAAAACTTTTATTTGTGTAAAATTTTTACAAAATGTCGTGAAAATATCAACAGTTTCAAATTATTCTTTTCAAGTTTATTACACAGTTAGTATATATAAAGTATTCGGAATTAATCAATAAAAACAAGGAAAACCTTTATAGTGGGCCAAGGCACACCATTAAATGTCCTACACTACTTTACTTATATACCGGTGTAGCGATCCGATCTGACCGAAAACATCAAATTTCATCAAGACATTTTGAAAATTGCGATATGTAGGACAAGTGATGGACAGACAAGATTAGCATGACAATAATAAGTCGCTACATCTTAAGTGCTCCTGTTGTGAGTTCTTCACTTTATGCACCCGTATAAATTTGACATGCTTTGGTACTTCAAATGGCTCAACGTCGAAAAATGTATTTATCAAAGCCTTGAACTTAGGCCCACGGCAAGCCATACTAGTAGGCCCGCAATTGACACAATTTGTTACATGCTTGTGGTATTTTAACGGAGAAAAAGACTTAACTTGTCTTAGCCACCACTTTCTCAAAATAGGAAGTCCACCTTTGAAACCACGGAAAGTTCAGGCGGGGCTATATCAAATGATGTCCTTCGATGCGTTGCCCTAGGGAACAAAATGTCGGCAGGAATGGTATAAAAAAGATTTTAAGTGACATTAAACCCTCCCCTTGTTTTTAAAGGCTTTATAGGACCATTCACTGGACACATTTCTAAGTTGTTACCCTTCCACAATTTTATTACGAAGAACATCTTGAATTTTTCAAAGGTTGTGCAGGTACAGGCTTCAGAAAGTGCACTTAACCCGTATATCGTTGATTACCATGTAAAAGGAACTTAAAGATATTGGCAATTCTGTCGTCCTGTAGGAAAAATTGTAATCTGGGAAAAACAAAACTTAAATTCATATGTTGGTTATCGCTCTTATCAAATTAAATTCAAAAATCATCTCAAAACTTATCAAAAAAAAAGTTGTGAAAGTATCCTTTTAATACACTGTTTACTTTATGATCCTCTTGTATCTAATGATAAGCTCCGGATACTGCATACACTAATTGTCTTGTATGTAAAGTCGAACAACATCTTGTGACATTTTTCAAAACCAGTCCGATTTAGTCTGCATGTAACTATTAAATGACGACTTGACAAATTATAGTAAATATCATAACAACAACAAATGGAATAACCATCTACCATCACACAGTACAGTACTATAAGGCTTTAAAGTGATTAAGTTTTAATTGCCTGCAGGATTCTTACTTGCTTTGTTTTAATTTCTATTAATTAAATTAAGTAAAGCAATACTATACAAATATATTTTTCTTTTTTATATACATTTTGGTTTTTTTTTTCTTTTATGCGCTCAGTAATGTTGTTTGCATAATAATGAATGGAACGACACATAAAAGCCTTATACGAGAATAAAAATATAAAAAAAACTGTCAGATAAATTAATTAATAACGTTAACAGAAATTGTTATGTATATTTGTATGTATGTATGTATGTATGAATGATACCGTTTACCAAAGAGTTTTTATTGTAGATATATATATATATGTAGATATATATATATACATATATATGTATATATTGATATATATATATATTGATATTATTTAAATCAATTAAATTTAAATTTAATCTGTTTTTTTTTTTATTATTATTTTATTTTTGGCTTGTATGTAATAATTAATAATAAATTTACAACATTTGTCATCTCAGAAACAATGTATGATTTTTTTACTTAGTTATATATTTTATTTTTTATTATTTTTATATATATTATTATATAAATATTCATTATTTTGTTAACAAATGTATGGGATAAACTGTCCAGCTTACGCCTAAACATTGGTTAGACTGAAATTTAATTAAATACAAAACCAACAAAAACGACAAGAAAAAAACAAGTTTAATAAATGAATTTAATAAAATTAAAAAAAAAAATAAATAAAACAAAATTGTATACAATAACATTACAAAGTGTGCTTATTATTTTCCTCTTTTGGATACAAAGCAAAAATAAATAGAAACCCCGAACAAAAGGTAAGTAAGAGGTTAAACAAGTCGTCGTCACGTCATCGATTGAGCTCAAGATCTAAAATACGTTCTATGTTTCTCTTGTTATAAAACTTTTCACAGGAGGTTGGAACGAAAATCGTTAAACAAACGGTTTTCTGATGCATTTTATTAACTCAAACAAAAAAATCCATGATTACTTTGGAATTATTTTGAAAAACAAAAGACAGAAAACAAGCATTACAATAGGCCAAAAACCACTGTCCATACACCAATTCGCTTAGTACAGCTAGCGACTTTCCAAATTAAGGCATTGTAAGAGAAGTGATCGGAAACTTGATACGATCTGAAACATTTTCAATACCGTTCATCCTTCGGGCCAGATGTCGAGGTGTACTAAATTTCGTGAAAATATCACATAAAATACGACCTGTAGGTTGAACGCAAAACTTACAGACAAACTGACAGCCGCAGGGCGACGCAATGTGATTCTGTGTCTCCATCAATATAACAAGCAAAAACATTATAGTCGGACAAGGCCTACACCACACCATATTGCCTGACATTATTCTTATTTTGTATTAATATTAAAACTTAGACTCTTCTGCTCTAAAAAGAATCAATTTTCGTGAAAATCCTTAAAAGGATAGGGTCCAAAAACAGTTCCAAAGAAGGTCCAAATTTGGTACAATTAATTTTTTTATGTTAAATTACTATTATGATATAATTTTTATCAGGATACATTGAAAACTATACTTTTTTTGCCGTATGGACTTCAGTTTTCGTTATATGGGAGGGGGTTCAAAAATTTCCCACCCGCTCCGAAATTTTTATACCAACTTAGAATGGCCAAATACTACTACCTAGCCACCTTTGCTGAGAAATTTTGAAAATTGCAACTTTTCTCTATATACAGACTTTTTAGAATAAGGCGCTATATAATGAGTGATCGAAAAAGTGAACCAATTCGAATCGTTTTCAATAGCGTTGATCAAAACACGTCGTTGTACTAAATTTCACCAGCATATCACAAAACTTTCGACTTGTAGCTTGAAGACAAATTTACATGGACAAACGTCAGACGGACAGACGGGATTAGAAAATGATTCTGAATCGATCGATATAATAAAACATGGGTCTGTCTTAAGCCCTTCTGCGTGTTACCTACGGCCGCACTAACTCAATATATCCTGTACCACAAGTAGTGTAGGTTATAATAAAAAGTCCCTGTATCGCAAGTCGTAGGTATTGGAAACATCCGGACAAACTTGATATGCTTTTGCACCACATGTGCACTGTGCTAGGTACAAAAAGAATAAATGAAACTCGCTCCAAAGTCAACAATAACTAAATCATTTCAATTTTTAGAAGAAAAATCCTATCGAAATTTCTTCCATTATTTAGCAAAAAATAAAAGAATTTAACGAAATACCTCTAGAGATATAAAAATTTAAGCAAAAGCAATTTTTGCTGAAGGAATCTCTCTACTATAGATCTAATCTTTTTCTCAATATTATAAGACCTTGAAAGTCTTATTTTAAGAGCAATGCAATTCATTCATGTGGTTACATTATAAAAAAAAGACCTGTAAGAACATTGTAGTCGGGCAAGGCCGACCATTAAACTGCCTACACCACATTGTCTAATACAATTCTTATTCTTATTCTAGAACACAAAAATTATATCTTGTTTCTATATAAAGACAAAATTTTCAAGTGCGTATTTACGAGAAAGCGTTTATTAGGGTACAATCCAAAAAATAGGTCGAGTAGGTCCAAATTTGGTACGCTTCATTTTTTTATGTTAAATTACTACTATGATAAAATTTTCTTCATGAAGCATTGAAAATTATACGTTTTTGACGTGTGAACTTCAGTTTGCGTTATATAAGGGGGGTTCAAAAATAGCCCCAGGTTGTTTAAAGTTTCGAAATACTACTTCTTAGCCACCTTTGCCAAGAAAATTTGAAAATTGAAATTTCTCTCCATATAACGACATTTCGGAATAAGGCGTTATATTGGGGAATGGTTGAAAACGTGGACCGTTCCGAACAATTTTCAATAGCGTTCGTCCTTGAGTCAAAACATGTCACAGTACGAAATTTTAATACATATTTACGTGGGCAGACATCAGACGGAAAGACAAGTGGACAGACGGACGGACAATCGTAGATCAATTCAGATTATGATTCCGAATCGATCGGTATAATAGAGACGGGTCTACCTTCTGCGTGTTACATACGACCGCACCAAGTTAACATATCATGTGCGACAACTGGTGTACGGTATAATAATGAATGAATTTAAATAGTTTCTCAGTAAATACATTCGATTTTTTTAGGAATTTCATTTTACTTTAAATAAATATTCTCTTTAAATATTCTTTCATAACATACAAAAACAGCATTCATTCACGAGATTTCTTGCAATCTATGCAACAACCAGCACAATCACAGGGAATGAAACATCAAAACGCAAATTGCACCAGGCAAGCAGAATCCGAGCAACAAATGAATTTTTCTAAATATTATTTATTGCTTTATTTACGCAGAAAATCGTCTTCTTGCGTGACACAACATTTTTTCTTCTTCTTCTTCTTCTTATTCTTTACTTATTTTTTCATTTAGATTTCATAACATTAGTGTAGAAGACAGCTTGCATTTCTCTCTTTTGCGTGGTTCTCATTTTAACAAAGCGACTGAGAACGTGCACGTACTCCGACAAAACAACACGTAATCATCGTTCAAGAAGTAAGGCAAGTAAGAAGGCGAATCTTGCATTCCCACCACCGTTCGTCTACCACGACTTCAAGTCCTTTAAGTAATTTGGTCCATTTTCATTGCCGGCTTGCGTACAGGAATTTGAAACGATTCTAACATATTTGAAGTCATTAGCTCTATTTTTGCCACCAAGAGAGTGTCAACAAGACACACCACGCAGGCAAACGGCTGCATCGGTTCAGAATTTTACGCTGGTGATAAACATATATTACACATATGTACTCTATAGACTTTCTGAAGATTTCCTTTTGGATGTTGCAAACTTTATAACAAAGTAAGTATACCTCCATCTCTCAGTGATGACTATAATGTTATTATTGACTTTATTCTCATGTTGTTTGTAAGTACACACTGCTACTAACGGTGAAAATATAAAAAAAGGTCAACAAAAATCTATTTATTGTTTGTTCGCCAGATGAAATTTGATTTTCAATATACGATTTCGTGACTATTGAAATAAAAAAGGTAGCCGCTCGCAAGTTTCGTAATCCGAAATCATAACAATACCAAACAAGCAGGATCACCTTTCTTGCCCATGGGCGCATGGAACACAATTATATTGGGAATACACACATTACATGCCGTGAGAGCATTTTTCCCCTCATTTAGGAAAATTTTTGCGATTTCTTCTTCTTCTTATTAAAAAAAAAAAGCTACAACTACGGAATTAACAACGAACGACGACAACAAATACAACCATTTTCTTCTGTCAAAATTGTATATCAAAACCAGAAATTTCACCAAGCGAACAGAATCGGAGAGTAAGCACATTTTCTACTCTTCTTTTTTTTTATGCACTGTTTCCATTAGTTCGTGCTCATAATTGTAAGTAATCAGCAAAATGATGTCAATCTCTTCCTTACCGATGGTTTTTGTGAATACTTTTCCAGGGGGTACTTAAAGCGTGAATATTCGCAGAGAGAGAGAGAGAGAGAGAGAGTCAGATATCGAAGTTGATGTGAGAGGGAATTTCATATACATTTCCTTGTTTACTATTAACAAAAAATGTTTTTTTACACTAACAAAATTCAAATGAAATCAACCGAGTTACAGAAACAAAAAAGAATTTGTTTCATGGATAATCAGGCAGGATATTAGATACCGGGTCCATCCATTTTGTGGTTTCGAAAAAAACTTGAATCACATCGTTTTTTTTTTTTTCAATATATTGTTGTGGAATACATTACATAAATAGTCGTAAACGTATTGGAAAAGCAATCAACCTATGTTTACACTTCGTGCATGTGGGATGAAATGCATTTTTAGTTAAATGACTTCGTAAATAGGGATTATTGCCCCCCATTCACAATAACGTCATTATTGATTTTTTTTGTCGCACGAATTAGATAATTGCGACCTGGACGATATGTGGTTTCTACAAAATGCTGCAACATTCCATACATTCCGTGACACAATCGACTTATAGAGAGGAAAGTTCAATGACCCTGTAATCCCCCAAAAATGCAAATATGTGGCATCTTGATATCTTTACACCGTTTAGCTTTTATTATAAATTAAAAGAAAAAAACAAGTAGAAACATTATAGTCCGGCAAGGCCGACCTCCAAATACCCTACTCCACATTGTCTAACACAATACTTATTTATGTGTGAAATTACTATTGTGGGTCAATTCCCACGACCACGTATTACTTAAGCTTAAGCTTTTCTACTCTACAAGGATTCAATTTTCGTGAAAATCCTTATTAGGGAAAGATTCAAAAATAGGCCGAGGTAGTCCAAATTTGGCACAGTTAATTTTTTTGTGTAAAATTACTATTATGGTATAATTTTCAATGTTTCATGATGAAACATGTGGTATGAACTTCGGTTTTCGTTACATGAGAGGTTTTCATATTAACTTAGAATGCCGAAATACTACGACTTAGCCGCTTTTGCCGAGAAATTTTGAAAATTGTGGCCTGTAGCTTGAACACACATTCACATGAACATACATCAGACGGACAGATGGACCGACATGCTTAGATCAATTCAAATTTATGATTCTGAATCGATCGGTAAAAGAAAGCGTGGGTCTACCTTTAGCCCTTCGGGTCGTTACACACGTCCGCGCTAACTTAATACACCCTCTACCTCAAATTGTGTAGAGTAGAAACACTTATTTGATGACGCCATACATGTACGTCATTGCTGCTTTTGTGCGTTAAGATAAACAAAAGCATAGCAAAGAGAGTGGGCAAATTTGCTTGCCGGTCGATTCTGTTTGCCTGGTGCGAGTTGCGTTTTCGATATATGATTTTGTGGTCTGTGTCTTTTATTTCGATACCCCCCATCTAAAGGCGAAGAAAAGTCTCGGAAAATTATCATAACGACTAAATAAATACATTGAGCTCAAGGTGAACGGACGAACACCTTATAAATTTGTAAAAAACCATTCCCACCGAAAATTTCATTTCAGAAAGAGGAAAGAAACTTTTTGCGAACCTCAATGTTATTGGCACTAAAACGAGCTCGAAGATTATTAAAACTCTACAGTTCCCATACTCATTTGTTTACTGTTTCACAAGAAGTGCAATTTCCTTCTCGCAACTATTTCACTTTACTTCTCCACCATCGAAAAGAGATGATTGCGTTTCGTTCTGTGAGCAACAAAGAATCATCAAATTTTTTTTGCACATATATTTTTAAGCTAAGATCGTACGATCGATTATAACCTCTTCCACGCTTTAGTATCACAAAATGGATCTAATTACCGATTGTTGACTAAGTTTGTAATAAAAAATTGGAAAATAAAAAAATCGGACATGAGTTTTAATTAAAAATATATAGGTATCGGAGATGCGTCATTTTGATTATAATAACAAACGTCCAATTTTATGTTAATAAGAGGGTTTTTTATTTCTGTTTTTTAAAAAATTGCAATTAAACGGAAACAATTATCGCATAAAAGTTTTAAAAACAATTGTTACTTTGTACTAAGAGATTTTTTTTATTTTTTTTATTGTTGTTTTTTTCAATTTATTTATTCACTTAAATTAGTTTAATTCAATTACAATTTTATAAAATTAATTTTTAATTACATTTAAATCGAACATATAGTTTTCTAACTTGATTAAATCAACAATTCCTTATTATTGTATTTTAATTTATTGTACAAATAAATTTTTAAATAATATTTTGATTTCAATATTAAAACTAAAATAATATTTGAAATATTTATTTTGCATATGCTTTAGTAATTCGATTGTTTGCGCATTTCTTTGTTGTTATTGTTAAAAGCGAGTATTGAAATAAATATTAAAAAATTTATAATATATATATATATATATATATATATATGTGTGTATAGAAACATTGAGTTAAATATTTAAAAACCTCGTTATTTATTCTCTTTGAAAAACATTCCGTAATTTGAAGTTGAAATTAAATTCAATTTGAGTTCAAACAAAATTATTTATATGAATGTTTAACATAAAGAAATAAACAGTTTGTATAAAGTTATAAATAATGTGAATCGCAGTAAAAGGCTTATGGCAATTATAAATAATTCTGTGCGTTATGCATAATTTCTTAGTGAAATTCTCATGTGTTAAAAGCCTCGAACGTTCTTCTCCACCTTCAATTCTTCTTACCTAGATCTATATAGGGCATGCCCTGATTGATTCATTATAATACTATGTATATAGCAGGAATGGCAACAACAACTCTGTACATTTTAATAAAACTCAAAGGTAATAAAAAAAATATTCTTGATACGAGGTTTAACGATCGAATTATTCGTCATCGTTATCTATGGTCTTTCACCTCTTATCGGGTAGCTTGCGGGTGCATTTTCTTCAAGGCAAAGTATCCATCGACCAACTTTCGCACATCTTCAACTTTTGTGATTCGCTAATCAGTTAAATATGTCTGAACTAATGCTAATCGAATGGAGACAGGTTTGACGAGTAAACCGCAATCGAGAGGAGTAATCAGCCCACGTTAACAATCACTTCCTATTTACAGCGGAAATTGGTCTGCTATGACTTCAATAATGTGTTTATTGCTTAATTTTTTTTGATGCGCTCATAATAAGCGAGAAGCTAATCAGATTAAACAGGCCAGATCCTCTGAAGCAAGGCATCATAGAAACGAGCATTACTTTGTAAAAGCAATGACTGGTAAGAAACAGTTCGTAGATGATTGCGAATTTTTAACTTTTTCTTAGAAATATTTTTTTTTAATACCTAACCATACGCCCAGTAACCTACTAATTACATTGCTTTTTATTCCATGTGAAGAAGCAATTTTCAAAATCCCCCTTTTTTTGAACTTGTTACAGTGCTGTTGCCCTTTAATTTCATGTTTTATCAGTAAACCTGATCTTATAAACGAAAAGAATAATAGCAACACTTTTCTTTTTTCTCCGTATCCTTTTCGTGATTTTTCCGGGCACTAACCAAAAAGTGTTAAGAGGTGTTCTAATAATGAATGTGAAGAGGAACATTATTTTGCTTCTTGAATTTTTGTGCGTGAGAAAGAACACAATAATTACTATTTAGCAGAGATAACGAAGAAATCTCAATTTTTGAGGGGCTTTCGCTATTATTTGGATCGTTTGGTCTCTAATAAACAATAAAATTGATGTCTCATGACGCGGCAAATTCCAATATCCGTGACCCGCCTCCTAGTGATTCCTATATGGTTTATATTCCTTCGGAATTCTACTAGACTAGCAGGGATCGCGCTCATCGCCGCAGACTCAAGCGAATCGAAGCGAAATCGTTATTGGTAATGGTGCAACACAAGACGTACGTTCGAAACATTTCGGAGTCAAAGAAAGATAAAGCAGCGCAAACTTCTTCAAAGCCAGCGTTTACTCCCCATAAGATTGGATGGGTGAATCATATGTTATGAGGTTCTGCTATGTCGTCAAAACATTCATTCGAAGCTCTACTATGAGCAAACAATCAGCAGTCAATACTTAAAAACAAGTCGGCCAGAATTGATCACCAGAAAAAAGGCGTTCTCTTCCATTCTACAAAACGCCAGATTGCGCATATTTTTGATCGCTCGACAAAACTTGGGAGAAAATTATAGACAGTACCTCCCACGATGTCTACGATGACGATTTGTCTGCCTCTTGGCTTAGCTCTCTTAGCAGCGTGAGAGATTAACTTGAAAAAAGCTCTGAAAAATCATTTGATTCAGTTTTTCGCACAGAAAAAAAAGTAGCAGAAGGTCATAGACAATAATGGCCTTTGCATACTTAAATGAAATTAATTTTGAATAAAAAATAAATTTAATACAAAAATGGAAAAAAGATTTTCAGCATTTATTTCGCGTACCTATTATATAAGACCATTAAAGCTTTTCGGTATAAAAGCAATGCACGTATAGAAATTGTGCAATTTTTTTTAAAAAGGAACCTTTGAGTTTGCCGCAATTAGCCTTTTCGCCTCTTACTAGCATTCTCTGCGCATTCGTTCTTTACTTCTTCTATTTTTTTGGAACACAAACGAGCACACACCAAGAAAGCAAAGGGATGCAGTCGACTACAGAGCAGCACCGCCCTCCTTAAAAAACTTCACCAGGTGATAGTTTTCAGATTTATTCGCACAGAATGTTATACATTTACCTTCAATCTGTTAAATATATCTTTGTGTCAAGTAAGAAATTGACAGGTGTCTAAAACATTTGTATATGATCTCCAAATAGGGGTTAAGAGTACAACACAAATTCCATGTAGATGTTAGTGGAGCGCATAATTTCTCCATTTAGATCCGTACGCCGTGTGAGAAATCATCTGAATTGCGGGCCTATTTCCTTCAAGTCCGACGGCTTGGTTACCTGAAATAAAAAGGACACATATAGAGTTAAATGATATTCGATTCACTATCACGCGTAGAGTTTCATTGGCGTAGCGCGTCAGTGTTATTTGTGAAATTTTGCGTAATTTGTTTTGAGAATGAAGTAAGCGTCAGTGAGCAAATCAAAACGCTAGGCATTCTGGTAAACAAACGTACGTTGGGATGAACAACATGCCGTCGAACATAGGTAAATAAAGTGTATGCTTCACAGTGTTGAAAGATGCAGGGGGCACTGATGCCACTCTGCAGATGTTACCAACCACGGGACGAATTTAATATACCGAAATTTTCGGGTGACATGTGTGAAAGTTAGTACTACTTGTGAATAACCGAAACAAATTTCTTGCTTTGCCTTGCTTTGCTTTGCTAAAGCTTTAGCTCTTTCACGCTTGCAATGCGAATACTTAAGCTCGAAGTGATTAACATTAATATGAGCTTCAAATATTGCACATTTTTAAGGATTCTTCCTATAGTGACTTCACAATAAATTATAATCAAAGTTTTTGCAGAGCAATTTCAACATCAATCGTTAAAGACTTGATGATGATAATCTTCTTCTTTTTTTTTTAAATATTTACGAGCCTACTTACAAAGAAGCTAATAGCGGAGAATCCATTAAAAAAAAAAAATGAATTTTTCAACGTTGATGCTCACCATGACCCTTCACAATAAATTATTTCATCTTTTTTTTTTTTTCATCTACTCAGCTGATATGAATTTATAATGATGGTCTTTGTTAAATTTTCATAGAACAGCTTTTTTCTCTTACTCTTTTTCTTTTTTTTTTAATTCTGGGGCGTGCATGAAACGCAAACTTTTTGATTAACTCAAGCACACAATGAACATCAAACTATGCGCAAATATAAGTCTGTATGTGTTTGCGTGTATCCGTATAGCTGAAAGGGGGAAAGTTGGCAATAGCAAAAACAACCACAATAACAACAACAACAACAGCAACAACAGTAACGACAACTTAACAAAATCTGAAATCCATCAGGGTAAAGTTTTCTCAGCATAATTACACTATGATAGAGAATAAGGAGACATCACAACACACAGAACACCTAATCACCATAAGAGATGGGGATGCAGGAGACTAAGTTGACCTTACATTGATTTGTTTAGTTTGCTGGTTGCAGCTTTTGTCTTTAAAATCAGCAAACCTGAGTGCTTCAGTTTCTATGCTCAACATATTTCGATTATTCAGGATATTAAAGTCAAATTAAGTATTCCTTTTGCTAGAAGACTACTTTGTTGTTGTTAGTCAGTAGTCACTGTAAAATGTTACAATTCACATGAGCTGAGCCTATCTCAAGTTATCCAATTCAAAGGTAGTTTTTGTTGTTAAAACGTAAACATAACATTTCCGTTTGCTGGGCATATGTGCGTAATGAAATTGCTCGCCATGAAGTCCGAGTATGTGATAATTTGTTGAAAAGTACTTTTATTTCCTTACCTTATCCCCTATTAAACTATGGAAGCTTATCACATCTGCCATTCAAGTTGCTACAGGCAAAAATAGATATTGTAAACAAGCACATATATTATGGATCACCGTAATCATTGATCAAATGATTTAGCTAAGTTCCGTCCATCGTTCCGTCCTTCTAAAGAACTTTCACACAATGCCAAGGACTCATAAAACCGATTTGAAATGTGGTATTGAAATTTGTTCTTTGAAAATGATTGTAGCCTGCTTACAAGACTGAAAAGACTTCATCTTTAGAATATTTGCCTAAGGACAAGGGGTCGCCAAGATGCGCTTTAAGCTGAACGTATACTTTCTTCTTTTGTTTTGATTGTTCTTAAGACAAAACAAACAAGTGTAGAATTAAAACATATAATGAACTTTAAAACAAAATAGAACGCCTGAGGCATGCTTTTTTAGCTTCTGCTTTAGGTTAGTTTTCTGGCTTAGCGCTAAAGAAATAAAGGATACGCTATAAGCAAAACGTAGTATTTTTTTATTGTATGCAGCTAAACTTGTTCTTCTCTCTGTCTTCTCTGTCTTGTTTTCTTTTCTAAGCACACGATTATTATTATTATTATTATTGTTGTTGTTGCTCTTATTCTTAGTCGAATATTGCTCTCGTGCCATTAATACCAAATGAATGGACGTTTTACAGAGTTGTGCGTGCTGGTAAGCATAAGTTGTCAAGAAAAAAAAAAAGAAAAAAAAAAGTTGGGCAAACTTTACCGTTGAATGAGTGAAAAACTTTGCACGATTTCCATTTCCCGTAACACATTATTACCCGACTACCGCAACCGTGTGTTAATGTCTTTTTCTAAGGACGGGACACATCATAAACTTTCGAGTACACCTCAATGCCAATGAATGGACTTTGAACTAACACAACAAGCAAACAAACACAAACGCATACACACACTCACATAGGAATAGGAAAGCAGAAAGGTGAATGAAAAAACCAAAAAAAAGTCAGTAAGTTGTTTGCTTTACTCTAATGAAGGAAGTAAAGAAAAAATATTTTTTTTTTTTTTTTTTTTACTTTCTTTTTATTCTCGTGTAAAAACAAACCGCTACCGTAATAATTTCTTCCGCAACTTTTTCCTAAAGAGTTTTTGTTCGTGGTTTTCTTTTCGGTTTTTCCTTTTCTTCATTTTTGTTATTCAATTTCGTATTCAGAATACAAAATGTCGCAATGACTGAAGTAATAGCAACAGAAACAAACGCAACCATCTCACCTGCAAAAATTCCCTTAAATTGAAATTCGTTTTAATTCAATTTCTCTTTAACAGAGATTTCCATGAGTTTCATGCAAACCCACTTTCCTCAGTCTTTGTATTTTTTTTTTTTTTTTTGCTTTTTTGAGACCACAAGCATTCATTTGCTTATTTGGCATTTACTGGTTAATGCACCATCGAACCAGTTGAGATGCCATTAATTTGTTTTTATTAATATACGTTGTTCTCTTTGCTACAGCCTTTACACTTGAACAGAGAGAATATTATTTCAATTTATTGCACATTCAAAAACAAGCAACACTAACGCTCATCAGCACAGGTAGGGAACATCCAGAGATACACGATTGATTGTGTAGCCCTGTAGCGTTGACGGTAGTGCAAGATGACATTTCCATATTTTCTTACTCGGAAGATTTGATTATTTAAACTTAATGCCTTTAACTTTTCCTGAGTTGGAAATTCCTTCGTGAACGGAAATTTGTGAACTTGTGAAGATTACATTAAAGTAAATAGAATTGTGTCAGCGACAACGGACGACAAGAAAGAGAATTAGCTTAGCAAAAATGGACGACAACGGCAACAGTCGAATTGAAAAGAAATTTTATATGACTTTTGATATTGGCCACATCCACCATCTGAGGAATTTAATACTGCACGCGCACTTGAATGTAACACATCCCTCAATAAGGTCGTAGTATCACATATGGATGCCGCCACTATTAACGAATCGGAGCATAAGATGGAGGAGGTGCTAGTAAGCACCATGCAGTTATCACCCACTGTTAAAGACCTCGGAGTCGCAGTCATGCTAGACCATTGACTCAGCTTTAAGCACCGCGTGGAATACGCGTCAGAGAATCACCGGCCGTAAACCACCAATAAGAAAGTAACAACCACGGTGATAACCACAGTCGCAATATATGTGAGCCCACTTGAGACAGATGCACCCACCATAAAATCAGTGTACCGAAAGTTGGAGGCACTATACCGCCTTAGCCTCTAAGCAAGATATGCGGATTCCGTATAGACTCAGAAGACGCCCTTGTAGTCGCAGACGCCATCCCAGTCGATATTTTGGCGGATGAAATGTTGTGCACCCATAGACGGCGTCGCAAGAACGAGCGCTCCCAAAAAGCCATAAAAAAGACAAGCGCCAAGCGTCGATGCACGTTTGGCAATCTCGATGGGAAGGAACAACAACAACATAACGCGATGAACCGACAAGCCACAAGGGTAGATAAATTATTATTTCTGACAGCCCGCCAAAGGTTTGAGTATGTTAGATCTCAAGTAGAACCCATTGAGTTAGTGGACAACTGGCGGCAACGAAGCCTGGAGCACCATTGACGAGTCCATAAGTGCTGCAAGAACTACGGCGCTTAAAAAGACTACGGTTGGAGAGAAGAGAGAGAGTGGAAGCTAATAGAAGCCATTAAGGACCCGCCATATGAAGCACTATAATTGCAACCACCCTCCGAGCAGTTTTCATATGACCAACAACGAAATGCAAGTGTTTGCGCAAGAAGAAAGTTGTTGGTCTTTAGCTGACGACAACACAGCTTTTCAAAAATTGTTCACAAAAGCAGCAAGTCTTGGATTTATGCAAACGAAAGTCAACATGAACTGATTGACCTATCAAGAACGCTAAGGCTCGCTGAAAGTATTCTAAAGCAAAAAATCGACATCTGTTTCCCGAAAAAAGTAAAATATTGCCTGACCATCCGCAAACTCAGATTGAATGAAAAGTGTTCACAGACTTTAAGATTGAATTCAGTCAATGGTGACTTCAAAATATCAACACGCCCGATCTCATTTTTATTCTACAATATACACAGTCCCCGTAATGTCATGTTGAGTTGCTAAACCTGACTTACCGCGTCGTGAACTCGGAAATTGAATTTAGTTTCTTCGGCGATTCGTGGTAGCTCCCATCGATAATTACGCGATAAGTCTTCTATGGCCTTTTGCAGGTAGCGTTTTTTTTTTCTCTTTTACATTATGGGAGTTTCGGGGTGATTGTACTTGGTTCAGGGAAAAAGATGTTAGTTAGGCATCATTCTTATCTTTAGTTTAAAACAGGAAACGCATGTGTACAGCGTGCCTCGATCTAACACGATAATGAATGTTAAGTACCTTAGGGAATGATGGGCAGCTTATTCTGTCCTTAGATGTTTTAGCGCGACAATGGACTTAAGCATTTAGGGTAGCATTTAACGTAAAACACTTAGTCTATTGTGTCATGATGTCATGATGCTATTTCGCAGCCTACTTGACCAAAATCGAATGAGCATCATTAACTCTTTTTTCTTTTGCCAATCAAAGAGCGCCTTGTGCCTCCAATATTCCTGCTTTTCGGTCTGATACAAATACTTCCTCGCAAGCCCCCGCACAAAAACTCAAACAGTGGGAATGCAGCTGTTTGGGAAAATCGCTTAATTCATTTCTTCTTTTTCGCTCGAGTGCCCGCACACGCACCAAATATGTTATCTTCATAGGCCTGAACGGATAATTTACTTAAATTAACAATTAATAATAAGACTTTATTGTTATTGAGACGAGGAGCAAGCAAGTCTCTCCGGAGTAATGGACTTCATCCTCGAACTTCGCATTTACAAGCGCGCGATTTAAAATGAAAATTTTGTACAGTTTTTTCTTCTTCTTCTTTTTTAGCTAAGAACACATTGCTTTCAAGAAATATTAATAATTTTTATTTCATATAAATCCTATAGCAATCGCCTTATAAACCTAATGCATTATTTTCCTTTTGTCTTTTTTTTTTTTATTTATATATTAATTCTTAAAACGAGTTTAATTTACCACTACGATGATGATTAAACAAAACAACGACACACACAAGAGAGTGGTTTAATAAAAATAGATGGATATTGTCTGCGACGGGCAACGTGCAAGAGATACTGGATAGAAAAACGTTATCAAGAATAAGAAAAATGCGGAAAAAAAGCAAACCAAAAGAGAAATGAAAATCGAAATAAAAAGGAAAAACGCTGCAATAAAATCTAATAAAACAAACTAAAACGCTAAACGCAGCAGCAATAGCCGTAGTCTTGAAATGAGCATTTTCTACGTCCACTTTCCGCAAGAACTCATTTGTTTAAATAAGACGAGCAAAAACCAAAAAAAAAAACTCAAGAAAAAAGGTAAAGAAACAAAAAATCCATAAAAAAAAATTGAAAAAAAAAAACAAAAATATTAAAGAAAAATTAATAACTTTAGTTTCTCAAGGCTTCATGTTTTCACTGCTGCACTCTTCACGTTTCTCCTCTTCACGTTCGCTCTGGCCCAACCTTCTCACATTTTACGTTCTACAGAAGCTAGTCTCTTGTGTTTTAATATTAAAAAGAAAAGAAATCTTTTGATTGTTCGCGTTATAATATTACATACCGACGACGACGACAACGGTGACGGCGGCGGCGGCGGCGGCGAACACGATGACGTTGCTAATAAAATAGTAAAGTAAAGAAACGAAAAGAAAACTTTTCTTCTATCCACTACTTGCGGGATGACTTATATTAAGTTTATCATTCCATTTGCAACCACCACAAAATGTCTCGAAGATCAAATTTGATTATAGCCAGCATTTGCTTAAAACCGAGAACTGGATTATGAAAACTTATCGTGTGGGGTAAGTCAACATAGAATGTGTTGTCGGCAATAATAATAAACGATCGGTAACTATTTCACCACTTTTCCAATTTGAAATAAATTTTCGCCTATCGACCGGGAAGTTTTTACGAACATTTATATTCACTGAAACATAAGTTTTATGAGAAATAATAAACACGCTTGATTGCATTTTATCTGTTCTTGACAACCATAACGTGCATAACGTGCTCTTCAAAACTTTTATATATATTTCGAGAAGTCGCTATTGTAGAACAGAAAAATTTTCGTAGGAAACTGCAGGCTACTCTTTCTAATATCGATACATATCGATATCGATAGATATACATAGATCGTAAGATATAAATATACATCCCTTACAGGCTATACGTATCCGGTGCCCTTTAATTTGAACCTGATAATCATTACAATCTGAGAGAAAGATCGCAGATTTTGTGCTTGTTATTGGTCAATAAACAAGTCGACGTAACTTTGTGCTTCATGCTATCCTTAATGTGAAAATAAAAGCGGAGAGTTTTCGTCCTAAAATTTGTCCATTGCTTGCATATAAAAGCAACAGATGTTCAGTTCAGTTAAGATTGAATTCATTGGTACTCATTATTTATGAACGCAATTCTTAAAAGACTCGTACATCATCATAAACGCAAGCTAACCGGGAAATTCTTATCTGTTACCATTTAGATTGCACTCAACACAAGCGTAAACGTAAGTGAAAGCAATATTTATGAAAATAGACAAACGTTACAAATCAATTTATCTAACAGAAGGTTTACCCCGCTGTGAATTGTTTCGAAATCAGCATTCCCCAGTATAAAACCCTAATATGTTATTTCATGTCACCTCGTGCCAATTTGGAACTCAACATGCTTCAAAAGCCATTCGAAGAAGGATTTTTGATATTATTTTGTAGTCTACATTAGATTATACAACTGGAAGAAAAGCAGGCAAGCGGATGAAATGATGAAATCGTCTCTGAATGTATAATGAAAAGTTTCTAAACAATAATTCTACTCTTTCCTCAGGAAACATTATGATTGATTCCACGGCAAATAATCGAAATACAAACTAATTTCGGAATCTTCGAAGAATCGCTCCGTTTAAGCCATATACTGATCAACCGAAGGTGAGAACAAAAGCCTTTAAGGCATATTTTCTGCTTCTTCTCAGAGAGTAACAATCATTTAACTATTAGTTGGACAGATGGACATAGCAAACGTAACGCTACACTTATCAAAGCAAAAGATGAATAAATAGATATAGTAAAATTATAGCTGGATCTGTCTTAGAGAGTTTGAAAACCACATCGCACAACGAGCCTCTCTTAGAAATTCTGTAACATAATCATGGGAGCTTCTCGAAAAATAATGCAACTGTGACTTAAAAAGGCACTAAATCGAACCTATCTTAGACAAGTTAACGAAACTTAACGAATGTATTGCCCAACAGGCTGCCGGATAACTTAGATCGTCTGTTCGCCTGTCTTGGAAATTCTACCACACTGGAGACTTGAAACCGCGATGAATGAATTGTTAGTTGGGAACCTTTGGCTGCTCCGCCACTTGTGCAATAACGATCTCACTCTGTCTTCGAATAGCAATATTTTTAAAAAATTAAAAACTTTTTTCTTTTCATGCTTCCACATCAATTTTCTGTTTCAAGTGCAATTTTTGATGAACGTTTGTTAATAGGTATCAAAGGTGCGTTTTAAATCGACTTTAATCTTAACATTTATTTCTACTTAAAGAACGAACGAACATAAAATTTAAACCGAACAAAAAGGGGAGAAATAAAGAAAAAAAGAAAAAAAAAAATGGAAGAAAACAGCATTTTACTTATGTACGTATATATGGATGTAGTGGTACAAACCCATGAGACATTCAATGTAAGCTCGATGTTATGCATGTGCTTACGTATGCACATATCATGTATACATACGTACGTAAGTACGGTGCGAGTTTGAACGTGGAAATCTTATTTCCCAGCAATCTCAGTCACGACTACTTTAAAAAATATTTTCTTTGGAAGAAGAGCTTTTGTGCGATTTTTTTTACTTTTTATTTTCTTTTTTTATGTTTTCTCTAAACACAATTTAATTTTAATGTTATGGTAAAACAGTTCTTTTGCATATTTTAAAGTTTTTTTTTTTTTTTTTTTTTTTGTTTTTTTCCGCAGTTCTGGTGCACATCTGGATTTTAAGAAATACAACAATAACTAAATTATTTTATTTATATTAAAAACTAAGGAAAAACTTTATCATATACTTTAAGCAAACGATGATCGGTAATTTGCTTGGAGCGGAGGAAAGGGCAAATATATTGGCTAAGGAGTTGGTGTAGCCTAGAATGGGGGGAAAATTAACAGGAATGGATGATAATGAAATTTTTGCATTAAACTTTTCAATTTTATAAAGTATTAACCATAAAATTTAATCAATTAGCTGCGGAATTTATACCTAGAAGTCCCTCAAACAGCGCCTAATTAAAATTTAAGGACGTCTTATACACGAGTCAAACGCAACACAAATGGTTGCAGAAAAAAAAAACAAGGTTAAATTTTTTATTCCATAAAAAATTAATGATTCATTTTTGAAAAAGATATTGTGTATGAACATTTAAAAATTATGATAAAAAATAATAAAATTCATAAATAGGAATAGAAAAAATTAAAGAATAAACAATTGTTTTACTTAACATGAAGACATAGAATAAAGTTCAAGAACATCTCCTTTTATCTAAGAGTATTTCCTCATAAGTAGTTTTGGAAAACTACTTGAACTAAACATTTCTTTCATTTATAGCAGGCTTACTGGCATTATGAAGAGCCACGCATAATACTAAATCAGGTTTGCCAGTCGACTCGTATTTTTATACACCAAAAACACATCAAAACAGAAGATGGTCGACGGTCGCATATATGCGTCACACGCAGTTAACTCGTTAAATCGAAAAAGTCCAAATTGTTGGTATCGAGAATAAAAGTGCAAGAAGAATTTGAAACTTCATGTAAACTATTGCTTCACTTAAGGCTAGCAAAGAGAAAACTTATAAGCATTCGAATCGACAGGAAAGAAAAGAAGGGAAAAGAAAAAAATAAACTCGCTTTATTACCTTTCTTGCTGTTAAAAAAAAAGAAGTATTCTGAAATTCTTGATTTGAGTATTTCAGGGTATTTCACTTTACATCGCATCACTTGTAGTACATACATGTATTAAGATTGTACAGATGTACAAAACGCCCAGCGGGACTTAGGGGGACCACCTCCTCGATCGGAAGCGTTTTCCGAATCGCTTTCCGAATCGATCTGACCTTGTCTGTCTATCTGTCCATCTGTATTTTTATATGCAATGCACAATTTTGTAGATATTTTGATGAAACTAGGTACGTCGAAGGGTTTTGCCCCAAAGGCGAAGCATCACCCATTATTTGTTATAACGATCGATTGAGAATCACTTTTTAAATCGATCTAAGCTTGACTATCTGTCTGTGTCTGTGTGTTCTTACCTACAATATTTGCGATATTTTTATAAAATTGGTACGCGGACCTGTTACACTTCGAAGACGAGCGCTATTGAAAACAAGTAAAAGGGAATTTTTACCCCTGGGATTCTCACAATAGATCCACTTGTCATCCTGATATCTTTCGAGCGAAAAAAAAAGGAAATCGAAATTCGACTCCTTTTTTGCCGCAAAATTCCACATTGACGTTCTTAGAAAATGTATTTTTTCGGTGCGACAAATGTCGATACTATGACTTCTTATTGATGTCAAAGCTAAAAACAACCATTTCATAAATGCATGGCTTGTAAAGGTGGTGTTAAGGATAATCTACGGGAAAATTTCGGTTTCATGCTTACATACTCAGTGTAATACACGCGATCAATAAGGCGAATTTGTCTATGAAATGAAAAATCTTTATCGATTTCTCCAAATCAATTTCATCCCCTTCAACTTACTTCCCATCCAACGTAATCCACCTACGCCAGTGGTTTTTCCAATTCAAAGAAGGGAATTCCCCTTTCCAGGATAGCTTTAAATATTTTTTTTTTTGATTCGGCTTTTATTGCCTAAGACCAGTCCAAATGCTATATGGCACGATATTTTCACTATTTCGAACAGACAGAATTCGCATAGTCTTAAGTCAGGCGAATGCGATTATAATCATTGTTTCGCAGATGTCAATGTAACGATTCTTCCAAAAAAGGTTGAGTGTTTTTGAAATCCACAAAAAAAATAATTGTAATACTTCGCAGTACCCCTTAAGTTTAAATGCAAAATATTTTTTGATCGGATTCGTATATATAATAAATATAATTTATCCCTAGATCTTATCCCTTGTAGACCCAAAGGAATGGTTTTCTACTTAATCTTCATACATGTAAGTTGAGTTTTGATCGAGGGCGTCTTATAAAAGGTGTACTTTGGACAGCTTTTGCATTTATTGTGGATAATAGGTACAAGTTATATTAATCAAAATGGTTTCCATCATGTTCTACAGCATTTTATAATACATTTGTCAACATGGCGATATCATGTCGAAAGAACTTATATCGCGATCCATCCACCGCGCCATTTTCGCACATCTTCAAACATGTGAAATTTACAAAAAATGTTGATCAAAAAGGACTTAACCTTGATCAAGAAGACTTGAGAGTGGAAAAACGTACTTTAGAGAACAAAGCGATTTTTTTGGGGTTTTCTGCACGTTGTGGCAGAGATTTCACATGCGAAATCGACTTTTTAAGCCTCTGAGAAATTACTCTTGAATATTGTATATGTTACCTATACAAAAATAAATTAAAAAAAAAAATTTCTAAGGTAACAAACGTTACCCTTTAAGAGAAATGCATTTAGTTGATTTGAATATTCCTTAACTTTAAAATTCTCGAGTGATTCGCTCCAGGTCGATGTTTGCAACGTCTTAATCGAAGGTAGGGTCACATATATACAAAAACCATGACAAAAGAGGTGGGCGTTATACGATCTGATTTAAGGCGATAATACATAATACCTACAAAATTGTCGATCATCTTTGCTATGCTCGTCTTACTACTTTCGCTTGGAGTATTCAAAGTTGTAAGTATCGAAACAGTCGAATTTTGATACTTGAAATATATTTTCTTGGAAATCTTGCTTGGGCAGTAAAATCCGGTTATTTTAATGCATGCATTGCTTTTGTATAATTTCTATAAGTCGTATTTATTTCATTGTTAACCACTAACCTACTTCAAAGTTACAATAGCAATAACCTAATTAGCCTATAACCTCAGTGCAGTGTGTAATCATAGGAATTACCTAATTAATCGCAGATACTTAGTTAGCTACAACTTTATTAATAAACTAGTTAGTCATAACTTAGACGCTTACGAACACTCAGCTTAAGCTACGAGAAGTAAAAATTATATAATAAGCAATTCCTTTTAATACAGTTCATTCTATTATTCATTTATTCATACGTCAGTAACATTACAACACGTCATTAAAGCTACCTGTATAAAAGTGTAATAATAATAATAAAGTGTAATAATAATAATAAAGTGTAATAAAAATAATAAAAATAATAAATGAAACTAATATTTAGTGACTCCCTTAAAAGTAAATTAATTTAATTTCACTACAATAGGCTTCTAGCTCACACACCACACAAAAAACACTAGCAAAAGAAATTAACAACAACAAGTAAAAAAATTATATTTGGTTGTGACCGGAACTTTTATACTAATCACCGTTATGCCATGAAAGACTGAAAAAAAGAAAAAATATAGATTTTCATATTCTTAGTATTCCCAGTTGTGGCTGTGTAGGCGTGTTCTTCAACCTGGTTGGGCCATTGTCAAGCTCTTTTGCAAATTTGCAATCTTTTTTTTTTTGCGAGGGGTGGAACATGTATAATAGATACTACACAGTTTGGGAGATGGACAGCTGGACGAACTAAGAGCGCACATCCTTAACTGTATGCTTCTGCGCTTCTGCGCTATATACAGAGCTATTAAAAATTAAAATATGATAATACTGGGTAGGCGTGGTCAATTTTTCCCCATTTTTGTACACGTACTACAGCCTTGCCCAAAGAATATACGTGCAGGTAGTTTATCTTGTAGGTTTATGTTCTGCAGTTTATGGCTAATGAGCACAAAACCAACCTTTTATTAGACTTGAAGAACAGAGATGTTCTAAGTTTACTTAGGATTGTAAGCGTGTCCCATTTTGTGCCATTTTCAATACCAAGCTGCGTGCAAGAATTTTCCATGTTTCTACCAAATTTGAAGTCAGTAGTTTCATTTTTACGGCCAGGAGAATGTTTACGGCAGACGTTACACACAGACGGACACGCTTAAATCGATTCAGAATGTGATGCTGATTAACACTATCTATATTTTGTGAGGTCTCTGAAGCTTCCCCAATTGCGACATGGCAAACGTGTTGTCAAAATGAAAATACACATCATATGTTTGCAAGAGACTCACTCCTAAAATATTGGAGACCTAAAAAGTTAGCATAAATATTGATTGATTTGTTTGAAAAAATAAATAGATCAACAGGTGACCTCAAAGTAAGCAGAAAGGTTCAAGTGTTTTATATAGGACGTGTCGAATTTGTTTACTTGTATTCTTTTTTATAGCTTACGATAATTAAATTTAGTCTTCACGCAGCAGACGTCCGGTAATTCATTAATGAAATTTATTCAAATATTTACGTCTTCAGTCGTCAACGTTATCATCATTAGCATTAAAGTTATTTTATAATAAATTAGGAATTAACCTGAAAACATCTCTTGCCTGACCTAAACTCCAGGAAGCAAATAATAAAAGAAAGTAAAAAAAAACAAAGAAACAGAAAATGTATGGAAATGAATGGTAATCAAAAAGTAAAAGTACAATAAAAACTTGTGGAATCAAATTAACTTTTCGAAGGAATGAATGTTAAACAAGAATGAAGAGGCGGAAAACGGCCGCAGGAATATAGTAGCAACAGCAACAACAGCTAGAATTACATTTGAAGTGTAGATAAGATAGACTAACTCTCACTAACCCCTCGTATAAAATAACTTGAAACGAACAGTTAAGAACTGAACACAGACTTACAAATTCAATATTTACCTAAATATCTAATTGTTGTAAAGAACAAACGAGAAAATGAGACCAGTACAATAAGATAAAATACCCACAATCCTTGTACACATACACACACACACACACACACACACACACACGTATATATCTACGTGCATACACACAAGATTGCTTACGAACAATAAGACCCAACTTAGTGTAAAGCTTCTGACGTTTGTTGCCTTGTTTTCTCTCCGAATCTTATTTTCAGTTGCCTTTATTGACATTGTTACTGCTGTGTGTAACTGTGTTGTTGGTCGAGGGCAAAAACAAAAAGTTATTTGTTTCGTATAATTTCAGCAAAAATTGCGTTGATAATAAGTCAGTAGTCATCGCCGTCAGTTTGTGTTTGTAAAACATAAAACGATGATGATAAGTTGCTAGGAAGTCGCAAGGACGATTTAAAGTAACACAAAAAGTAATAACAATTTCAGAGACAACATTTTGAAAACCTCGCGAAATTGTAGCGAAAGAATACAATATAAATACGCACTCATACGTATATCAAATTTTTCATTTTGTGGTAAACGAAGCGAGCGACCGTACCAAATATAAACAAATTATTTATTGTCACAGAGAATATTGCTTGTAATGTTTACTGTTATTGTACAGTATCATCTGTTGGAAGTCCATTCTTATCCATTTTACAGCATTTGCTTTATTTATTTTACAGCCATAAGTGCGACAAATGTCGAACAAAGTTTTTAAACAAACAGGCACAAGAAATTTACAATAAATATTAGTTGTATACGTACACTTTAAACGCGCTTTAAAAAAACTAAAGAAATGTTTATTTAAATAAGTAGAACACTTATATTCGCTCAGGCAAAGAAAGTAAAAGAACTAAACTTTCATGCTCTCTATAATATGGAGTAAGTGAGGCTGACTTTTTCTATTTTCAAAATAAAAGTTTTTATCGTGGGCATTGTAGGCATGTCCTTTAAACAATTTATATCACTTCCAAATTCTTTTTCAAATTTACAGATGACATTTTTTTAAAAATATCGCCCACGCCTACTCAATTTCACAAAATGTACTAATTCTATTTTTTTTTTAAAACTTCATAACGCTCGCCAGCAATCTTGAAAACCCCATAAAGTAAATAAATTCTTGGCCAATTGTAAATTGCAAATACACCTAACCATGTCCATCTATTCGTCTGGCCATCGGTCTGTCTGCCCAACCGTGTAGTTTGTGTGGTCAACATTCTCCCGTCCGCAAGCATGGAGATGTCGCCTAAAATACAAAAACTTTTACTTTGAAAAGAAAAAATAATCAGCCTCGCCCATTCCATATTATGGAGCAGGAAAATTAAGTTGTTTTACCTTGTTCATCTTTTTCTAGCACAATGGTGATGGCCATAAAAGCTTCGGTCTCGATCGAATAGCTTTTTCTTAATTGTTTTATCGTCAAGTTATACCCCTTAGCATGCAAATGCGCCAACATTGGACATAACCTTATAAAAGGACTGATTGAGAGTAAGACGTGCCCTTTCTTCAAATAATTTTTGCTTAATTCTTGAAATTGTGGCTCTCTCGAAATTGTTGCCTTGAAAATGGGAAAAAATCGAGCGGAGCCACATCCAATGGTTGCAATGCTTCTTAAAACTAAATTTATCTAAATTTTCCATTAAAACAATTGGCAAGCTGCTGAAAGATTGACTGAAAACAGAATGGAGTTTCATTTATATTCGCACAGGATGGGGGGACTATTATCAGCTTTTTCCATAATTTGGAAATTACTCTTTAATATAAAACACTTTAATGAAACAATTTAACAAATATATTTTAAATTGAAAATTAAAACCTTTTAATGAAACAATTTAATAAATGTATTTTAAATTGAAAATTAATCGCCTTAATTGCCCTGCACCGAAGCATGAGGCGTGTATTCATTTTCTCAAAACGTTTACAACGGGCAGAAGGAACTTCAAAGACCTCATACAGTATATATGTTCTTGGTCAGCATTAAATTCGGGATCGATTGAAGCATGTCCGTCTGTACGTCCGTCTATGTAGTATCTGTTGTAAATATCGCCGCGAAATAAAGCTACCGATTCCAAATTTGGCAGAAACATTGAAAGTTCTTGCATACAGAGTGGGTATTGAAATTGGCCTAAATTGTTCTAAAAACACGTCGACAGTACTACGTAAGGTGAAGACACCTCTGTTTTTCAAAAGAAATAAAACATTGGCTTTTTGCTAATTACTGCACAAGATAGATCTACAAAACTTTGAGCGTATGCTCTATGGACGATGTTGTAGTGCCTGCACAAAAATGAAAAAAATCGGCCACATCTACTCAAATTAATTAATACGCACAGAAGCAGGGTTCAAAAACCCCATAAGCATAAAGTGTACAAATTCTTTGCCAATTTCAAATTCGGAATGTGGCTAAGCATATAAATATGTTTGTCTGTCTGTCCGTACTTCTGCAAAATTGCGTGATAACTGTCGCAAACATTGTCGCTTTAGCAAAACTGAAGATACCACCAACAAAAGAGTTTAAAAATCACCCACAAAACACGCCTACAACACCAACAGTTGTACCAAAAACTATTTCTTTCCGTTTGCTTTCCTTGCTTTTTGTTTGTGACTCATAAAATACAACACATACGACATATAAATTTCCGTTTTTATTCTGAAAATAAAAAAAACCGTCTACATCTACCCACTGTTATAGAGTGCGAAAATTTAGTTCTTTCCCTGTTTTTGAATCTTTTTTAGGGTAATGGTGATAGGTATAAAAGATTCGATCACGACAGAATTTCTTATTCAAGTAAAATGCAATGGGGAGAAGTAAAATTAATGCGACTAATCTTAAATCTTAAATGCGGTCCCGGCTTACTCTTACCCCGAACTCCATATTTTGTATGGGAATTTTGTATAGGAGTTTTGTGTGGACCTTTTGTACCCATATAAAACCTACAAAACGTTTTTTGTACCCCTCCACCTTTCCTGTACCCATATAAAACTTACAATGGGCGTTTTGTAAGGGTGTGTTGTGACCATATGAAACTTGCAAAACCCTTTTACCTACATACAAAACGTGCGTACAATTAGATTTTGTTTTCACTATTACTTCATATGGCACTTCATATAGTTTGTACTACTGCTTTTTGTACTACTTTTTCGAGACAATTAAATTTTCTTAACTAATGTTTAGTTCTTTGATATGTCTTTTCTCTATGTTATTAGGGTGAGGGGTATATTCGTTTTCCCAAAACGTTTGCAACAACTACAAGGAAGCTTCAGAGATCCCATAAAGTATATATATTCTTGATCAATATCAAATTCTGAATCGATTTAACCATGTCCGTCTTTTCTGTCTGTCTGTAATAACCATTCTCCTGGCCGCAAAAATGCAGCTATCGGCTTCATATTTGGCAGAAAGTTTGGAAGTTCTTGCACGCAGATGGGTGTTGAAAGTGGGCGAATGTGGTTGGGCAAAAGACATGAGCACAGTACAGCATAACTTGAGATTACCACAGTTTTCAAATATAAAGAAAATTTGTTTTTTACTCATTAGTTATATATCGCAACAAGTAAGCCGACAAAACCTTGCATTTGTATTGGATGAGTGGTCCTGCAATTTTCTTTTTTTTAATTTTTTTGTCGTTTTTTTCTTATTGTTCATCCGATAAAGAAGACGGAATGTTGAAAATTACTCTGTACATTTTTCACATGAACATATATACATAGCAACATGGAGCTGTCTAAAATAGTGGTAAATGTAATTTAAAAATCGTGAACGTCAAGAGATGGTGGATTAATTTTTTCTTTGCAATCCTGTCTATATGGGTATTAAATAAAAGGACGTAGACCGTAGGTACAGAGAGAGAATATGGTGTTTTGTCCGTAGGCTACAAATAGAAATATTAAGCCATGCCCACGTAATATTAGGATAACGACGTAGGGTATAAAAGATTCGCGGCCGAATATTATATTCTTACTTCTTCATTTTATGGAAAATAATATATGGCATAAATTGAAATTCCATACAAGAAAATGTAAAAAAAAAGTAAAAAGAAAGTAAAATATGAAAAAAAAAATTAGATAAATAGTTTTTAAATATGAAAAAAGTTTGTTTTTATTTCTTCTTCTACTTTTTATTTATTTTTTTTTTTATTTTGTTAGTTTCGATTCCCGCAAAGGCTCATAAAGAGTTGAACAATATTTCGAGATATGCGGCTTCACTGTGTTCGTTTACATTGCTTTCCATATGCAAAACTTTTATTTTCTTGCCTGAAAACAAAATAAAGGCTTGTTGTGTTAATAGCCGTTTGCTGAATTTTAAGCTAAAACCGCTTGCGCCTTAATAGCTTTGCGCAATTTTGCTTTATCGTGCTGCAAAATCAGTGACATTTTTGGAATGAACTTTAGCGTGAGCGACTTAATTATAAATCTTACCAAGCGTTAGACTTTCTCTGTGTCTATCACTCTCTCTCTCTCTCTATCTTTATCTCTATCTCTCACTCTCTCTCCCATCTCGCTATTGTAATTGGAAAATTTTACACTCAAACCATAGCCAAAGCCCAAAACAATTGAAAATTGCCAACAAACTCTCCATTCCTATGACGGTTTTTCGAATTAGTTAGTTAGTTTCACCGGTCTTTGTAATGTTTGCTGTAAGCATTCTCGTCGCCGAAAAACTGAATTTTAAAATTTGGGAAAAACACTGGGAGTTCTTACTCACAAACTATACCAGATGAATCCACAAACAATTGAACGTATGTTGTATGGGCTGAGCTGCAGTACTTGTACAAAAAGGGAAAAAATAGATTGCCAGACGGCTATCCAATATTATTGTGTATCAAAATTTAATTTTGTTGAATACCTTTATAACGTGCAGAAGCATGCTTCAAAAACCCCATAAAGTATTTAAATTTTTGCCCAGTTACAGATTCGGGATACCCCTAAGAACGCCCGTTTGCTTGTCTGCGCAATTATGTAGAATCTGCGATGAATATTCTCAAGTTCGCAAAAATGCAAACTTCGCCTACAAATTCGCAAAAGAGTTTAAAAGTGGTCTGAACAGCTCAAAGACCACGCCTACGATGTCCATGCGTTTACACAATTAGAAAAAATCAGCTGCGCCCATCAAATATTATACAGTGCGAAAATTCAGTTGGTTTCCTTTTTTTCAGTCGGTGATAGGTATAACCAATGCGGTCTTGGCCGAGTATAATTTTGTTACATGTTTGTTGTATTAACAAGTTTTTTTTATTATTCGTATTTATTCTTACATAACCCGCATCACATCAAATGTTCCTTTTTGTCAAATATGATTCTGTTTATTATTTTTTATAACGTTAGAAATTGCGAAAACGTAAAACCACGAGATAGTGTATTCAATGTGGGTTATGGGGCGGGTTGTCCAATCTACTATCTATTAAGGAAATCAAAATTTCGAATAATATCTATGTTATGACTTGGCTACACATTTTAGAATTTTGCAACTATTTACTTAGTATTCAATCTCAAGAATGAATTGCTTTTTGGTGGCACTCGAATTTTTAAATACCCAAATAGGTTCAAATTGTCCCAAAATGATATTAATGAAAACAGACAGGAAAGAAAAGTAAGAAAGCAATTGAGGTTTTGGTGCAAACTAAGAAATCTTGCTTAACTTGGAGAGAAGTTCCTACTACGAACATCAGTAGCTTGCTCGCAATATTTGATTACAGAGACGATATTTGACATAAGATAGGAAGAACATCCATTCGGCATTAATCGTATATTAAATATTATATTATACATGTGTGCATAGAATAGCTCATTGATCAATAATTTCCGGAACTGACACATAGTTGTCTCTCACAAAAGACTTTAAGAAAATGCCAGCCCGCAAACAATGCCTCCTATAGCTTTATGTGATCTTTTGCTCTTGCATATATCTTACAATCATTTTCATGTCGCTACTTATTGTTAAAATAATCTGAAAATCTGAATTTCGTGCGCTAATTACAAACTGCTTTTCAATGGGAAAAAAAATGCCTTTCATGCAAAATGGTTTACTGATTTTAAACGATACCATATGGACATTGGCCTTCAAAGAAGCGAACATGCTGAAAATTGTTTTCGATAATCCTAAAGATCCTAAAGATATGAAGAGACGATTAAATTAGGGCAATTTTTGGTGCAAGACAATCAGCGTTACAAAGTCGATGACTATGATGGGAAAATTGTATGAACAAAAGTTCGAATTGCTGCCATACCTAGTGTATTATCCACATATGACCAAGTAGTGTTTGTTGGTTAAATGCAAAAGAGTGCTTCAAGGAAGCCAAGCTGAGATCTTCAAAATGCTAAGGTAACTCCTTGGGTGCCTGTTCCTTTGTCCTGCGTGGGCAATCGAGATAAGAACAAGTGTCACGGAATTTATTTGTCCGATCCTTCTTCTTCGATAGAGTTAAGTTAATTTATCATATCTTTTCGTCTTTGTGAAATAACGTGAATTCATTATACTTTCAGGACATAAAAGAAAGTAAAACGTGAAAAGCAATATGCTAAGCTAGAAAGCCGAAGAGGTGAGAATTGTAATTAATTAGTGAAAACGACAGTTATTCCCTTGTTTAGCCAATCAATCCCGAAAATATAAACTTACTGGCAACGATTTTCTGGAATCCCAGCGGGTATATATTGAGTTTTTGTTCATCTTAAACGGCCATGCAGTGCGATTTAACCCGTAATTGAATATAAACTGAAACTTTCAAATCGAATTCGTTCTCCCCGTTCCGAAGATGGTGGCCGACACAACTAAGTCGCTATCAACGAAAGAATCTTCAATACACATAGCTCATTATAGTTCATTACATTGACATTCATAATTCACTAGAAATTTATCTCATTAGCACAGACCAAGAATAGCTCCCAAAGGAATCGCTCTAAGCTGAAAACAATTTACTTTTTCTTTTTTCCAACAATTACGCTCGAATAATTTTTCAGAAGTTCTCCGAGTTTGCTTAGCAAAATGAATTACTGGCCTGCTGCTGTTATATCTTTCTTATTCTGCTGGTAAGAATTAAACTCTTTTGTAAATATTGAAATTTATCACAGCATTCCTGATATGTATGATTTGTGACCGCATCTTAGTTGCGTGACATGCAAAGATACATACGCATGTCGACGTTATATACTAACAAACGTTTTAATAGGATTAAGGTCATGTATGAACAAATTATAACAATACGCAAAACTGTATGGCAACTACTCGTATAGTGGATGTTATTTATTTTCTTAAGATTTCTATAATACTGTGCTATGATAACACGGAAGTTGTGATGTGCCTAAAGACGTTACGGCTACTAAAGGAAGAAGACGAGGACGACGACGACGACGGCGACGGCGACGAGAATGATGAGTATGATGAAGTGGTTGCTGGTACTATGTAGATACAATAATGAAAGAAGAGAGATCCTTTTGTCCCATAAGTGCACGAATAATTGTATGTTTATACGAGAGCTATGATGCATTAATGCGGCGATACACTTCCTTCCAAGCGGATAAGCTTTACAAATGCTCAGCAAACTTTAATCTAAACTGAGAGACGGAAGATAAAGAGAGTTAAACTAAATTGCCAACATTAAGTCAACTCGGATGCGTCTTAAGACAACAACTATGACTCATTACTACTGTCTTCAGTTGTCAGGCTCCTACTTGCAGTACAATAAATGAATTTATATACGAACGGCAATAAGCCAAAGCTTACGTTGCATCCATACATTAGGGGTAGGAAACGCAAAGCAGAATTTCTTTTAAAATGCGAATGTATTTGCTAAAGACTATGAGGAGGCTATGAGGAGGCTTTTTGTTTTTTTTTTTTTTATTATGGACGACAGTTAAGAGATGATAAAATAAAATTAAATGAAAACCGTTTAAATTAGATTTATGAATAACAATAAACAATGAGTGCACAAATTGTGTCTGTGAGCGCACACAAAATAACAGCCATAGTAGTGGCAGTCATAAAAAACATAACTGCAAACATTGCTAGTGAGATAAGGGTAAGAAAAAATGCGGCTACAGAGCTGCTGCCGTCAGAACAATACGTATTTATTTACGACATTCAAATGCGGTATATACAGTTATTCTTGATGCTTCTTCTTCCTCGTCGTCTCGTTTTGCTTCAACTGAAGCAATGTTATCAATAAATTTGTGCAGCTGGATGTGTCTGTGCGTGCGGTATTATCAAGTGCAATAACAAAAACAACAAGAAGAGCAATATAAAGCAACATAACTAATGCTTTTGGTTCATTGTTTTAAGGTTGCATAAAATTTATGCGAGACACTCGTATTGTATTAAAAAGCATACAAGAAATCTATATATATAGAGCTCCATGAAGCGGTGTGTATGCTTATGTTGGGATAACTAAGTGTACTTTATATAACGCTAGCACTTATATATTTAATACATCTATATGTATATGCATACATACAAACATACATATATACATACATACGTACGTATATTTATATAAATACCACTAATGCAGTGCATTTTACATGAATGCCAATACACTCATGCTTTCCGACAGTTCGCATCACACACAATACGCAACATGGCATCACGCACAGCAAACACTGTGCTATAAAAGCTTACAAAATATGAGTGTGTGCACAAAGGTTTGCGAATGTGGATTTCCTCCTGCGCACAAGCACATGAAGAGGCTAAGCCCGTCTCCCCGTTCTCCCTGTTCTCCCCGTTCTTGCCGTTCATAAGGACAGGGGTTAAACAAACAGTAGCAATGAAATTCAAAAGAAGTTAAAGTGAGTGCATAACTATACTTTTTAAATAATTGTATATGTATGTATGTATGTATGTATGTATGTATCTGTTAGTATATGTAAGTGTATTTGCAACTTTGCACAATTGTGCATTACTATTGTTGTTGTTGCTACTGCTGCTGTTTCTCTTGCTCAAAGCGGCATTTACTGTAAATGAAATAAATTTTCTAATTGTTCTAGTTACGCCTTAACTCAAGAGTTGCTGGTTGAATGAGTTCACGACTGCACAGTCAGTCACACCGCATACAATCTCACATTTTAAACTGTTTTATGCGCTGTGGTTTGCTATGTATGTAAGTGCGTGCGTGTTTTGCTACTTCATGCAAGTTCCTTGTTTTTCTTAATTTTTCAAAGCCATTAACTTTGTTATACAACATTTTTCCTTTTGTGTCACAACTTTGGCTGTGATTTCAACACTTTGTTAAATGCGACGAATATCAGAAATTTTATTAACTAAACTAAAACATATATATATATAAACTAAATGTAGAGTAAATGAATGACTTAAAAGTTACGTGTGTTACGTCAGATTAAAAACGCTTTTTTTGAAATAGCGATCGTTTGCATAGACTTGCTTGTACCAGAATGGATCAATTGGATCCATAACATTTATGGATTCGTCAAGATCGCAAAAATGAAAGTAGGAAACTGAAGTTTAACAAGAACATCCTTTGATGGATTAAGTAACTAAGGCTTAAAAACTGCCCACATAAACTGCATTACAATGCAATGATAAAAATTTAACTCTAACGTATACGCAATTTACACGTAATTGGATGGAGAACGCGCTAACATGCATTGGAAACAATTGGAAAGTCTTCTCAATTGTTGTAATTTTAACTGATTTGTTACAATCAAGATGGTCTGCTTACACTTCGCACTCAGCATGACAGATTAACTTTTTATTTTTCTTAATTTTCGACTTAATTAGAGTAAATTTTAACACACATTTCAAAACTAACTGTTTTCCGTTTATCTTTTCATAATAACACAATAATGGGTTTGAAAGATTTCCTCTCTGTTTGCATATTACAGTATTCATAGTATATCTAATACGACATTCCGACACGGCTTACAAAATATTTCATTTATTTACATTGCGGTTAACATAACTGATTTAAAAATAAATTGCTTGCCTAATTTTGACTGCTCGCTAAAGTTACTAACGTCATTGAACGTATTAACCAGCATAGACTCTCCTTCTACTCATTGCTTTCGACTATTCGAAGTGTCTTGCGCTTCATGTACTACTCATTGAAAATCTTTATCACAATTTTGATTTCCCTTGAAGTGCTTGCTTACCATCTTACGCATTCTTACTATCTCAACCGGAAGAAATTGTATTAATAATGATTCCTTAACGTCCTACGGAACGAGAACATAGATATACTGAAGCCCTTACCTCTTTGCGATCCCTCTATTAATGATAGTCTAGTAAGTATCGAGGAGCAAGAGTTTACAGTTTATCTACGTATAACCAACAAGGGAGTTTTCCCATCAACTTTGTAGTGGACGGCTAATGGATGGCATTTTATAAAAATGTTCTTCTCTTCTGCACAGATGTACTAAAGCATTAGCAGTAGTTTGTATGATATTGCAAAGTAATAAATGGTGAAAACTTATGGTTTCCAAGCTGTGTCAACGTTTCTTTGCCGATGCATATAAATGTAGGAAAGCATAGTCAGGTTGGCTTTCCGGAGTAGTGGAATGGAAGATCCAAGGTAAAAGTGATTGTGGTCTAAAGTTATGCTAAAGCCACTATAAGGTAACATAAAGCACCGCAGAGATCAGTGTGCTCACTCACAAGTAAGCTTAAAAGAACCCTTTGCAGTTTTCCTTTGAACGATGCGAACGCAGCGACAATGCTCTAAATCGCCTGTGCTAAAGGGAATTCCTTGCAGTTTCACTTCCTAGGGGTTTCCCGACGTGAAAGTGTGAAAAGGTGTCCTCACTGTCGAGTACCGCCCTGGTAGGAGTATCTTGGTGGCTGGGGTAACTGCAAAAACTACAAACTTTAAATAAGAAGGTACCAAACAGACATCAAACACACCACAGAATAAGTTTGATGGCCACACACTTTAAATTAAACTTTACTTCAGATGTAATGAAGTGACTTTAGCTACTCGTAACTTTGTGTAAGCACGGCCAATTGGTTCTTTTTTTGGATCTAAAGAGTAGAGTGTTTCGTAACATAAATGTGGAAAATCTCAGCCTTTTGACTTCAATAATTTCCGAGTAACGAGCAAAAATCCAACAATTTTTAGTTAAAAAACGACTGAGTTGCGTTCAGTTTACGCTTCACTTCGCGCTCCTACTATGACCAATTTTACCCATTTTCAATACGAGCCTAAGTGCAGAAACTTCCATTGTTTCTACCAAATTTGAAGTCGATAGTTTGATTTTTGCGGCCAGGAGAGTGTTTACGACAGACATTACACACACACACAGATGGGCAGACCGACAGACGGACAGACATGGCTAAATCAACTCCGAATTTCACGCTGTTCAAGAATACATAGACTTTAAAAGATCTTTGAATCTTCCTTATGGGTGTTACATACATTAGGGGAAAAAACAAAACAAGTATACCCCCATCTTACAGTGGCGGATATAATAATAAGATTTTCAACAAGTAAATTAAGTTTTCTAAATTTGAATAAAATCATTTGACATTTTGTCCACCTTCGAATGTGGGAGCTCTCAAGGAAATCAAGTATGTACAATTTTTGGAGTAAAAAGGCAGGCAAATGAATAAATCATTCTATTGTATGTATTATTATTATTATTATAATTTTAGAGTAATGAAATTAATTCTCCATTCTGGATTAACAAGAAAATTACTTTTGCTAAGTTTGGACCACGGAAGTTCCTACATGATGGCTTTCATGAAAAGTACGCCTTCACTTGGGAAAAAGATATAGTTGTAGCCAACACAAAAATTAGTGAATAATTTTATTAGAGGATGTGAGGTAGGGTAGGACCCGAAAAAAATGTGTTTACTTTTTTTATAACAAACGTTACCTTTACAAAAAAACGAGTAGAAACTCATCCACACTCCTAGTGTATTATATATATATATTTACCTGGTTTACGGCAACAGTGACGACATATGACGCAGGTTATTGTGAACACTATGTAGCTCCGGATTTAATTACAAGTCTAAGTTTCCATTACATAAGTCCATTATTATAAGTGCAAACAACATAGTTATTCCGTACATCACGTCGCCGAGTACAATTTTTCATTTATTTTCCCGACAAAAAACTAAAATTTGGTTCCATGTGAAAACACACTCCACCTGTCATTTCTTATATTTGGAAAAGGACATAAAACGTTGGCTGATATGGATTGACATCTTATTATTCTTCACGTATTTTTGCCACAAAGTACTAAAAATCAGACATTGCTGTCACATAAATACTTACCATGACAACTCTTATATACATTATGGTCCCATAAATAGACCTATCGGGTCCACGCTTGCGACTGTAGTTTGAATGAGAAAATTACACTTTCTTACTAACTTCGATCATAAAATATTAACAATCATAACTATTCACACTGCAAACCCTTACTTTTAGTAGACACGGTCGCACGGGATCGTCTTTAAACATTTGGCCTCTTTGATGTAAATCTTTCTTATCAATTTGAAGGATGTTAAAATTCCCTCACTTGCCCATTATTGCCGACTTTTACTTTGAAGATCAAGATGTGAACGTATAGATGTATTGACCAGCTTAAATCGATTCAAGAAATGATTCTGAATCGATTGGCATAATATATATTAAGTCATTCCCGACTTTACGTAGATCCGCATAACACTTCAAGAAAACTACGTAATTATTTTAAAAAGTAGGAATTGCGATAGTAACTATCTGGTCTCTCGATACGATCAGCCAGGGACACTGTTCTTAACATGCATCTGAAGAAAGGAAATGCGAAAAAATTGGGACATCAGCTGTTGATTCCTTAACGACCCCGTAAAAGAAGCCAATGACTGCCCATAAAAGACTAAGACGTCTGCTGTAAACATGAGTGACTACAAGTATCTATCAAATCAAAGAAAGATAAAGTCCCGTTCCAAGAATAAAGCGAATGTGTCAGGGAGAAAAAGAATATAGTGTCCATGAAACTTTTTTTACAAGACCAACTAAGCGAGCAATATTCAACTTGAGTTTAGTAAATTCTTCAATCCTTTTTTTAACCATCCATTAAAATGAAGAGTTTCTTTAGTAACTCAAAACAGCTTTAATTAGTTTTCAGAGACTTAACACATATATATTGCTGTGTACGGCAAAGTCGACTTAAAGTCACATATTGATCGAAAATAAGCAAACTTGACAATTTGTTTACTGAATCATTTCAAAAGCTGCATACATAAAGCATAAGAATTTGTTAACCTACAGTAGAGTATATATTAGTTAATATATAAAAATATTCTCTCAGTCGCTTAATGCAATTTCCTAACTACAGCAAACACGTCTATAGACTATCAAACCCATATTATTGCACACATTTGCAAAGTCAACATTTTGAGCATGTTGTCAATGCCAAAAATGTGTCAATTACTTTTGAAAAGTGCCACTGGTCCTTCAGCAACTCTTATAAGCAAACAAATTAGTTAATGGTCTTTAATAAATATTAACATAACCTTTCATGACTGTTGATTATAAATTATAAGTTAATATGAAAATTTTAGTCGTTCGTATGCACATTAAGGACAAGGTTAAAAAGGCGCGTTTATTATGGCTCAAGGCAAACACTTTTCTTGCACAAAACGTTCAATGGGAATAATATAAATTTGAATATTTACCTGGAACCGGGTATAATGATCTCATTTTTTGTCTGTAGGAAAGTTTTACGAAATGGCTTTTAAAATACCTCTGATAACACTCGTTTATATGTGTGACACATTGAAAGTCACACATTTTTGCTTTTTCAGATATTAATTAGAAAGCCAAGACTTATATTTTCATGTATACCGTAAAGCGCAAGTAAAATTTTCAACTTCTAGATCGAATGATTACCACGATATTCTACCCCATTAGAGAAAATATTCACACGTTCGCCTACTAGATAGTAAGCTTGTCTATAACGGTTTTCGATTTTCACGAAAAGCTAAACTAATTTCAGTTGAAATAGAACACGCATCCTCTACCCGTCCCTGGTGAGAAAAAAGCATCAACTACTGTCCCTTTATTGAAAATTTTTCCCACTTTTAATCAAAAAAAAAAAACAGACAGATCAAAGGCGTAGTAGGATCAGATTGTTCTATCACTACCCTCTTCTCATTTGTCAAAGTTGTGATATGCTTGCCAAATTCGATTCCCGTCCAAAGCGAACGTGTCTCCGAATCGACTAAAAAGCTTCCTATTTCAATGTGTTTTGTGCAAACTTTCAAAGGAAAAAGCCGTAAAGTGGCACTGACACCATGTGGGCTTGCATTATTCATCATAATCTATAAACTCCTAACGCTTCTAGTAGATTGTGATAATGTACCCTTCGTAGAGTGCGATGAATTAGAACCAATAAATAGCATTTGTCCTAGGAAAGGGTGCTTAGTACCTGTTAAAGATTTTGTGGCAATGTACGTCCCCTGCCAAAGGGGAGCTCAATGATCGCGGAAAAATGTTCAGCGACGTATGACTCGAAACGAATGAAAGATATGATTCGAAACAGAAAAATGGCAACGATTAGTTCGCTTGACTTGACCACACTTTTTGTACTCTCAGCGGGATTCTAAAAACCTTCTCTTCAAGGGATAAAAGAGGTCGACCTCTAACAAAAGAACTATTTCTTTACATTAACCCAGTGTCCGAAACAGAAATATGAATACGATTAGTTCGCTTGACTTGATTTGCGTCTACAGATCACCCTTTTCCCCCTCTCAGCGGGATTCTAAAAACCTTCTCTTTAAGGGTTAAAAGAAGACGACCCCTAACAAGCAAACCACTTCTTTAAATGAAGGCAGTATGCGAACAAGTGGTTTCCTTATGTCGCAAGTAAAATCGGGTATTTCGCCTCAGCAAAAGTTAGTCAATGCATGGATTTTCAAATATTTTCATACTGAACGAAAATTGAGATAAACTGATCGTTTCTGTGAAGAAAATATATAAAGAGCATACGATAGAATATGAGATAAGAAAAAAACGAAACATACCTTCTCTCACCAACTAACGAATGTTTAACATTTTCAACTTGCTGTTAGCTAGATTGAAATCCACAATGCAATGCTTTATTGAAATGGAAAAATTTTTATGATATTAACAAGATGTTTATTAATTTTGTTTAGAAATTTGTAGTTTCTTCTTTAATATATAAACTGAAATAAATGCTTATGCTTAGGATGAAAAATTAACATATTTAAATAATTAAAACTTAGAAAATTACATGGGTACATGTACAAATACCTCAATTAACCCTGCCAAAAATGAAAATAAACAGATAACAGATACATGTGTAAGTTACTGTCTGCCGTATTACTCACCCGAATACCAATACTCCTTACTCAAACATTTCCTATGTATGAGAAAAAGAGCCGAAAACAAAACAAATGAGAAGAGCACACCAATTCCTATCATCCACACACAGATGCAAACACTTACAGACAATCTACAATAAACACACCGACACGACATTCACATAAACTACACACATTTACCGAATAAGTTTTTCGTGCGGCTGCAAATGTTTTGCACATTAGTCTAAAGAGAAATATCGACACGAAAAGTAAGTTGTTGGTTGCTTGTGGGCCATGTATTCATATTCGTTTGATGGGCCAAGTGATACACTCTAGTGAAAATCTATAAAGTTTTAAAGAAATTCTACGTAAAATGTGGAAAATCCATAATCGATATACGAAAAATCGAGTAACTTAAGTGTTTAAGTGTTTAACTTAGGGAATCTCATCAATGTTTAATGAAAATTTCGAAAATTTTTCAAAGAAAATTGAAATTTTGTAGTGAAAATTTGAAAAAATTCTTGATCCCAGGCCAGTTGTGATGTTATTTTTGGCACACTACGAGGCGATCGGTACGGTTCGGTAGATGAAATATCTAAATATAAATATACGAGCACCTCAACGTTCATACAAAAATGTAAAGTGTTTTGAAAGGAAAATTTAGTGAAACTAACTGAAACGAAAAGAACTAAATTCGTTTGAAACGAATTTTGGATACCTACCATCATGATATTCCTTCATGCAATTCCTCTCGAGAATTTATTTAATATAAATCTATGTAAGGAGTTTTTGTATTAGATTAAAGCAAGACCGGGCGTATAAGCAACTGAAAGAATTAAAGAAAAAACTTACATTTTTCCATGCCTTAAAGCGTAATTCCAAAGGCAGAGCAGACAAAACATTACCTTGTAATCTTAATTTTTCAAGTCTGTAATAATATCATAAGGTCTGGACAAAGCTATACAGCTAGATGTGAACAGATTCAGACACTTCTACACGCTTCAGGTATATTCCGTTTTTGGAATGTTTATCGTAGGTGTTATCGTCGTGGTTACAAACGGAATGAGTAATTTAGCAAATCGTTTTTTGCAACGTGTTGATGGTGGGTACAAAAAACCAGAAGCGTCCTTCAATAGTTTATTCAAAAACACGTAATTGTGACCGACAACGAAAAATAAAGTGATAAATAAAGTAAATGTTGACAAAGAACTGGACCCTGGATTACTGGTTCTTTGCCATAGTGTTTATTAAATAATAAGAAAATTAAAGTAAAAATACAAATAAAAAGAAAGTAGTTAAACATTACCTCACCATCGCTTACATATTACGGTTAATGGCAACAATAACAAAAATGATAACAAAAAGCAAAACAGAGAATGTAGTACATAAGCAACAATCGTTACTTATGACTGCATTTTCGCGATGTATATACGCGGCTGTAGATACAAGAGAGACTGGGATTATAATAGAGTCCTTTTAAATACAGTTTGAAAAGCATTGCTGCCCTCTATATTCAAGGTTAAGGACAATAATGAGAAGAAAAATGATTTGCTTTCGTATAAGCACAAGAACATGTTTTTCATGCGAGAAATTATTGTCGCAGCCCCTCTTTCAAGTAATGTTAATACACGCTCATGAGCTGTCGGTCTATAGTAGTGAAAAACAGCGATTTTTTTTTCTTTATAGTTTTTTTTTCATCTTGAATACTTTCAAGTGTTGATGTATATTCTTATCGAAAAAATGAATACTTTTTCAAATCGTTTGTTCTTAGAGTAAATTAATACCGTTTTTTACACACGAATATTATTTTTAATATATTGACTGCGTTTGTATTAATCATACTAACGCATACAGATACATTTTTCCTTATATTGTGCAACACTCATCATTTTAGTCCCAAGAAAATTTTAGTAAATAGTTATTCATTCTGTGACACTATATTAAATCTTTGATCATAGCATAGTTGGCATATAATCACTCCTTACACTTCCGCGTTTTATTGCAAGGGTAAAATTAGGAAACATTTATAGCGACCGTAGGTCTTTTACAAGAGATTTGCTTTGGGAAGAAAAACAATGTGATTTGGCGTGAGTTCAGCTGTAATTGCTGGAACCGAATGTGATTTCGAAAAATCACAAGAAAAAAGACTAAATCTGATGGTATGAGCGAATGAAGACTTTAAGCGAATTTTGCAAACTTAGATTTCGTCTTAACATGGAATCACTGCCACGCAAAGAAGTTAGAACTTATTACTGTAATGATATAATAAAATCATGCTACGGGTAACAGTTTTCAACAGAGGTTAACTCAACAAGTGTCAAGATGCAAAATTGTTTCGACCTTCAGTGATCAAGCATATGTTTGCATGCAGACAAAGCCTCCTAAAAGCTAGTTTAATAATTTTGATGATAGCGTCAGTGAAGGGCCAATAAACCAAGAGCGTTAACTGATCTAGCACCAAACTGAAGTATCACTATGTATGCGTATGGTTGATCGGTGCGCAGACCCGGATGTCTTTTCACCGTAAAATGATCTCTAGAAGAATAAACCGATCTGGAGTTTTTCATTTTAACTTTCATTTGACTATGGTGCTATATTAACTAAATGAAGTCTATTAGGAAAGGAAGAATAATTTGTTTACCCATTAATAAAAAATGTTGAACTGAATTTATCTCTCTTCTATAAAAACGGGAAGTAAGTGTCGTAGATTACACAACATGTATAAAAATGCTTGACCTGGAGTGACCAAGCACCTCAAACAAGTGGTCAGCTCTCAGTAAATTTAACAATGCCTGCATCTGAAAACTTTTCTTTCTATCTATCCATTGTCTGTTACTGATAAACCTACAGAAAAGTAAGAGATAGAATACCCAAAAATTGTCATATATCTACCCGGTCAATGGCCACAGATCAAGTAAGAAATAAAATATTTGCTACAGCAGGCAGAGTTTTAATTTCAACGCACGAAAAAAGCTGGACTGAAATTCCGTAAAAACATTGAGGGGAATCACCCATAATAAACAAAACGCTTCTGCTTAAAGCCCTCAGAAGATATAATAAAATAGATGGAGATATATTCTAGATTCCAATAAGAAGATAATGCGAAAACACTTCGCCGACCTAACATGTGAAGCAATTTATTGTGCGGTTATGTCATATTGAGTTAATATAGCTGCCAAGACACGTCAAAAGCCATTAAAACTTTCTTACTTTCCACTTTTGCTTAGATTACGATTGGACAGCATTGATGGCTGAACTTTATCGTGCATTCTTCGTAACTGAGATCAGCCATGGTTTTGCCCAAAATTACTAAAAGAAGTATACAATGTTGTCGTATTACTTGAAAATATGTTTTCGAACAGACGTGACAGAGTGTACAAAAAATTTTCTTGTACACTGATATGAAACTTAAACAAATTCCGCTATTTCGAATGCTTAAACGTATGGCCTTTGCTAACCAAATTTTAAGCACTTCTCTGAAAATTAATCAAAACAGGTTTGATTCGCTGAAAAAGTTGCAAAATATCTATAACGAATGGCATATGACGAAACCGCAGATACGAAAATTAAATGCGAAGTATTCAAAACCAAACCCCACCACTTTTCGGTCGGTCTTCAATAGCTACAAACTACAAAACACAAGCGCAAACTCAAGAGATTGCTGGAAAATGGGCAGTTCACTCACTAACGATAGTGTGTACCTCTTCCTTTGTTCGATATACGATATTTCTTATCAGTCTTTTGGCGATGCGAATCATTACCGCTTAATTTATTACGTAAGAGTTTAAAAATTGTCAAGAAAAGACCACTGGTGATATGCTTTCTGGAGCGTCTGCCAAGACATTGCCAGAGTTCAGTTTTATCGGAAAAAACCAACGGAAGCGGATCGTTCCCAACATGATTTCCCGGGCTTCAATCAGTATTTCACACTAGTTTCCGTGTTCGTGCAAGAATAAAACTTTCGAAAGCCGGTCGGCAAAGGCGTAATATATCGAGCGACTACAAATTTCTCAAAAGAGCTCACGTTCGTCAGAAAAAAGCAAGGAAAACAGGACTCTAAAGAGGCGATTTTTCAACCCTCTACCTATATTTCCAAACATCAGAATCAGATCGTTGAAAACAGGGCTTCCCGAGATTTTATTAACATATCGCAAGAGTTCAAATTTGTCGAAAAAGAAAACGTCGAAAGCAGTCGTCGAAAAGATGATATCGCAGCTCACGTCCAAAATGTCGAAATCCGGTGATCGATGATTTTCTAAGTCTTTATTAATTGTATTTTTGTATCTAAAGATGACCTGTGTAGTATGGTGCATTTTACATTGCTTCCAGAAGGGCAAGTGTAGCATTTCTTAAACGTTTTATGACATCCACCGGAAACTTATGGCCATATGCAAGGATAATTGATAGATATTGCATTACGAATTTTTAGGTTAAGTTAACTATCATGAATGGGTAGTGTCTTATAGTTATCTTATATATTCTGAAATTTTCCTTTTCCTAGAAAGGGGCATAGCTTGTCAACTATGTCGGCATATCTTATCACTATTTTATCTTTCTATCGACATACTGCTGACATTAAGTCCTTACTAATAGATTGCGATTCGTAGAAGACTTATTTGCAGACAATTTATTTAGAGAAACGTAAAATTCAATGCTCTTTATGGACTTCTTCGTATGATTACAACAATCGAACTGACTTTGCCTTAGACAAATACTCTTCTCATATATCCTTTTGAAGGCAAGTAACCAACATCCGTTTTAATCCTGATATTTTGGTTAATCCTTTCAACTGTTGAATATCTCGAGAATTATTGTTAATCGCTCCGTCAATTGCCAGCTGCATGAGACATCTTTGCTTTATGACATTGATAGGTAAAGGATCGTAAATCTGCTTTTTGCTTCCAACATATTATGGGATTTCGTTTCTTGGGAAAACGGGTAATTTCTACGGACGCTTTTTCTATTAAATGTGTGATTGTGGATGTAATATTATTTCTGTCCTTCAGCAATTCTCGCTATATAGAAACGAGGAAATGGTATCGTTAACATAATTTATTGAGAACTTTGTCTATTTTAGCGCAAACTATCAGTTGTGTATGTGTGTTAAAGAGTTCGTACAAAATTTTACTCTTGCTTTTAATGTACGGTGCAAAGTATTTACAGACATGTCCTTACACAGTTTCATTGGTGAGGGAAATGTTTTTGGTTTTTTTAAAAGTTTCGTACATAAAATGTATGTGTATTGACAAGCATAAGCACTTACGTAATCATCACCAGCAACTGCCGGCAATTGTTAGTTTAATTAAGATTTGTATTATTAGTGGAAACACGTACATGTACATAATTGCACCCCGAGCGTTTGTTAATTATGTGAATTGAAAATTATAAAGTAATTATAGCAATTTGTATAGTTGTTGCTGCTGTTAGTTGCCGCCACAGATATCTTACTCTTTAGCGAACAAGTACAAGCGCGCTAATAGAATTTCATTTCAATTAAATTTCAATGAGTTTTGCGTATACGCAGGGATTGTTAAGAATAAATAAGTATTGAAAAAGGTATAGGTAAAGATATGTTTGGATCTTCCGTTATCATCGGTAACAAAATATAAATATCTTTATGCAAATATCTTGTGGAATTAATTGTGTGTATTTGACAAGCAATAGTAACACTTGAGAATGAAATTCACTCAAATTTATTATCATCCTAATCATCATCATCATCATCATCATCACCGGCGTTGTCTTCATCGTAATCTCTATGAATACATGCTTGAACGTTCTTGTTCGTATAGCCGAACATAGTACAATATAGTATAGTATAGTATAGTGTGTGCTTAGTTACACTTACAAAATAGAAATGTTTTACACGATAGCATTGATTGATTGATTAGCTCTAAAGTAATGTCAGTTAATTGATCATAAACATATGTTATTACACAGAGCGGCAAGCATGAACGTATTCATACATAATATTATGCAAGTATGCATCCGTGCATCCATGCATGCATGTATGCATTCATTGTTAATACAAATACATACATAAACGAGGTTACTGTCTGCACTTAAGGGGTTTCTCAGAAACTTTGACATTTGCGTATGAAAACTTTGTTTTCCCACAACAATAATATTAATGAGTCAAGTAACTAAGGTGACAAATTGACAACGTCACACACACACATATATATATCCATATATATATATATATATATATATCCATATATATATATATATATATATATCCACAGGCACGCACAACAATATTTACCAATGTCATTCAATCTTCCGTTTTTACTACCTCCCATCTATCATAACAGTAAGTCAACAACCTCGTGATGTCAGCAGAATATCTTGTTTCGATTTATTTTTTTTTTTGTTATTCTCTTGTATTTCAAATTCATCTTTACACGCATACTTACATACAGATGATTGAATATTTAAAAAAAAGAAAAAAAAAGCAATGATGAGACGTTAAGCAGAAAAATAGGTCGACCGTCTGTCCTGCCCGCTCTTATCCGCCCATCGTCTCTTCTATTCTCTCAACACTTATAATAATTGCATATCCTAAATTCAGGACAGGCAACGAAATGTGTATAGAGTTTGCTTTTTACTTATAGCTCTGCATGTGTGCATACCATGGATACTAGTATCGTCTGCTTATTACTAGTAGATTTGTATAAACACGTGTGTGTGTGTATGCGTATATGTATAAGTAAATTGCTATGCAACAAAACAATTACCACACTAACCCAGTTTTTTCTTGCCTTCTTGCTGGTATTCTTTTTTTTTTTTTTACTGTTGCTGTACTGATTGAAGCAGCCAGATGTAATCATTGTTGATTTGAATCAAAAACACATCACATTTTATGATGTTTATAACCGTGATTTCTACCCATTAACTGAACAATTGTGCAAAAGCGTACAAAAACAAACAAAAACACCAACTTTATACCCAACGGGGTATCGAAAAATCATATATATGTATGAACGTGCATCTGCAGAAAACCATTTTATAGCTTCGGTTACATTACACAATATTCTCTCACCCTCTCCCACTCTCTCTCTCTCTCTCTCTCTCTCTTTCTCTGTCTCTAGCGCTTCAGCTCATTCCATCATTAGACGTACACTTTACTTTTTTATTTACATTTACAGAGAGGGAATGAATGAATGAACGAATGGTTAAATGCTTTGAAATAATATTTGCTTTGTTAACTCGAGTGTCGAGTTTTAGCATATCGCGTTGAATTAAAAACATATTCAATCTACGACTACAACTACAACAATTGAAAGAATAACATCAGCGCCGACAATCCGCAAACCAAATGGAAGCAGTTAAAAAGTACGCATATAACAACACTTTTTTTTTTTTTTTTTATTTAACAAACTTACCCCAAACTGAACAATGAAAAAGTAAACCACTGCTCTACAATAAGAATTGGGTCAGCAAGGAATCATAAAGAAACAGTATTAGCGAGAAAACCAGCTTTTTAAAACGCACACAATGTAATGTAACAAGCAACGTAAACAGAATTCGCACAGTTGACCATTAAATATTATATGCGTACACACACACGCACACAAATATGTACCCATGTATATATATGTTTATATTTGAATACATTATTATTTCCTGCGCGCGTTAGGGATATATTTCTTGGAATAATAAATCCATTGGACAAACACGGAAACAAAGAAATATCTGAAACGTACCATGTAAATGCTTTTATAATTTCAGCTTAACTGAACTGTAGTTAATCTCGCAGAAAAACTGAAATAAAATATTTAATTTTTTCAAAACGGAAAAAAAAAGTTTTATGAGAATTATGGAAGTAACGAAGTTATTCCATTAAGACTGGGGTTACATTAACTCAGAGATGAATAAACCTCACTGCCATTACATAAATTAATTGGTGAACTAAATTAAAGATTAATATTGTAGTCATAAAAGCATTTTCGCCAACTCGCCATTTTGTTTCAATAGTCAATAGCCGTAAGTACGAAATTTTACTAAAAAGCTCCTACTACCATTGGAATTGGAAAAAATGGTTCATTTATTAATTGATAATGGCTCAGCATTGTTCAACCAGAGGACAACATAATGTTCCGAGAGGATATGAACTTAGCTAGGAAACTAGGACACTTATCAACTTCCTAAACAGACCTCTGTAAATGCCCCGAGAGACCTGTTAGGTAATTACGATCAGGACAAGGTCGGAATTGAAACGGAAGATACTTCTCTGGCCACCTAATAAATCTCTATGAAACTACCTTTCAAACAAGCTAAATGAGTTCAAACTCCTCTCTTTGGAAATATTTTTACCAATTCCCATTCCTTACATGTAAAATACCACAAATTTGGTAAAAATACTTGCGAAAAAGAGAATTAGAACATCTTTAGCTTGTTTGCAAGGTGTTTCCATACATGTTCACGTGATGTAAATAAATAGCGTAGGAATCTTCTGGTTTGGTTGCACTAGAGTCTCAAAGTTGACCATTTTCCCAGTCACTTTTTATAGTTACATACCAGCCAGACTCCAAAAATTCGGTAAAAATACTTTCGAAAGGAAAATATGAATTTTTTCGGCTTGTTTAAGAGGCACTTCCAACCTTTAAGGTGTGCAGCTTTATTAGGTGTGCACACACATATATATCGTATACTTTCTAATTTGAACGGAATAGGCTTTTAAATCAAAGCATTCCTTAATCGTAGCTAGTTAACAGACCTCTATTACAGTATTCGTAGAGCTCGGTTAATAGAGTTTCGAAAATGTCTTTGCCACTTAAGTTCGAATTTATCTTCACCCTCCTATATGCTGAGGTAAATGGAAGATTTTCGAAATCGAATCTGAGCGCTATTTCTGTTTTCATTCAGGTTTCCAAGAAATTAACCCGCTTTCGTACCACAAAGGCTCGCACTAGTTCTCAAATCTTGCTCGGTCTGACCTTATTTGACTCACATAACCTATAATATAATATGATAACCGTGTTTCTTAAACAAAATCCTCGATACTTTTTTAGACATAGGACATGTTAAAACATAGCGCTCGGGGAAGCCACACGCCACTTTTCCCAATACAATTCCTTCATCTATCTTCACCATAATAAAATATTATTGTCACACTTTTTATAAGAAGCCTTGAAGAGAACGGATCCT
>CCAG010017319.1:0-43055 GCA_001077435.1 Glossina morsitans morsitans | reverse complement strand
TACATATATATATATATATATATATATATATATATATATATATATATATATATATATATATATATATTTGAAATTGTATTTATATGCATGCATTAATACTTTTATATGTGACTACATATATGATATGTAGGCATACATGCATGTATTATGTACATCGCTTAAACAGATATGCATATGTGTGCATATTTTTGAATATATATATATATATGTATTTATGTATGTATGTATGTATGTATGTATGTATGTTTATGTATATTTATGTATTATGTATATGTATATGAAACTTTTTTATATTTTAACGTCCTTGCGCTGTATGTGACCTGGCACATCACATAACATCACACCTAGCTCTCTGATGATGACAGCCACCCACAGTATACAGGAGTGAAAAGCAAGAAAATGAAAAAAATTTTCATAAAGAGTAAATTACAGAGCTGTTATACTTTTACACCAATCACCGGAAATTATACTAATGTTTCATTCCGTTTGCAACAGTCGAAATTATATACAAAATGTTTCGACTGCATTTACTTGAGTGAATCTATGCACTTCAACAAGTCCTTTTCACACACATCCGCATATATTTTACAAGATCTGATATTTAAAATAATATTTAGATCCTCGCAACAAAATTGATATGATTTTTATGTTCATATGATAGTAAAAAATGTTTGCTTTGGCAACAAAGAAATACAGATTTTTTTTGTTGTAAATCGTGAAATGAAAAATTAAGGGGACAGAAAAACGCTTTAGATATTTATTTACCTTATAAATGGAAATTTATTTTTATTAATTTTATTTGTTTTCTTGCATTTTATGTATTTTTGTAGCTATTATTAATTTCTTCTATTCTTCGTCCTTGCTCTGCGGCAATATGTTTAATGTAAGTAAATAAATTCGGTTGTTGAGTTCACGGAATTCGTTCTAAACTATATTTTCACAATACATAGATACCTTCTTTCACTTATTTTGTTTCACTTTAAAGTTGCTTTCTTGCTTTTCTATTTTTTTTTTTTTTTTTCATTTTGGGTCAAAATAATTGTTTGCTTGCTATGGTACACTGACTGTTCTGCCGGGAGATTTTATAATTTTTTTCATACGGTTTGTCAAACAATTTGTTACATTTTCTTGGATCCTTGCTGCTGCCAGGCGAATGAATTTTTTTTCTTTTTCTTTTTTTCCTTTTTGTTTTTTTTTTATTATATAAAGACAATAAGTATTTTTTCGTATCTTTTATAATATTTCTATCCATAAATATAGTAGAAAAGGGCATATTAAATATGTTGTACGTTTTGTAAAATTTTGAAATAAAGATCAACTGTATCTTAGCTCTGCCCTAATACTTCAACGGTTTTCAATTAAAGTAATGATCATAAGTGAATGAAATTTGCTAATTGAACTTGCGTGAGTGTGTGTGACCAAAGGAAAAATGTGATGAAAATAAAAACGAGGGGATCAAAATTTTAATAACCTTCAGATTACATGAATATATTAAGCTAAGATTTGGCAGAGATTGACTGAGATAAAATTTTTGGCTAGCAAGGAATTTAATGAATGAATGCAGTATCAGCATAACAGATGTTATGTTGGAAGAATTTCTTTAGTAATTGGTCCGGATTAACGTCAGGTATCGCAGACGAGACCTAAAAAGAGTTTAATTTTTTCACTAGATTTTTTTCTTGTTCTTCTCCTTTGTGATTAAATGTGTTAAACATTTCAACTCAGTCATATATGTAAAGGCGTTTGTTAGTCCCTTTTTTCCATTCTTTAACTTTTTCTGTATTTTAATTTTTATAACGTACTTGCATGTCATACCGTAACTGTTTTCCTTTTAGTTTTTGTTTTCGTTTTATATATAAATATGTGTGTCCATGTCTGTTCACATATACTCAAGTGGGTGTTTGAAAGGTTTCTTGTTGAGTAATTCTTGTGTATGTATATATATATATATATGTATGTGTGTATGTATGTATGTGTGTGTGTATGTATGTGTGTGTGTGTGTGCACAGAAAAGGAAAAGAAGAGTTATACATAAGCGGAAAAATGTACAAACATAAATACATATATAAAATTTATTTATATAAAAAGTATATAAATGCAGTTTTAAATATTTTTTGATTTTTTTTCCCTCTTTTAATAAATATATGTATATACATATTTTTTTTTTTTAATTTATCAGAAAACAAGAGATAAAAAAGGAGAGAAAGGGAGGAAAAGAAATAATGTGAAATACACCTCAAGAATTTCTAGATCGTAAAAAGTATTATTATGCTTGAATCATATATAGTTCCCGATTTTCTAGTAACCTTCGTCGCTTCTCACTTATTTAAATCAAATGGCTGATAATTAGAACAAGGGCCGGTCTATAGTTCTCAACATCGAGTGAACTGGATAGCTTTGGATTATGGACTCACTGCTGTAACGAGTAACGAGTTTATAGCTGTCAATAAAGTATGTATTTTTTTGGTGCGATCAAATTACGATCAAGTTTATTTGATATCGGGAACAACAAGCCAGTCGCTGTCCGTTGTCCAAATTTTGCTTCTTCTTTGTTCGATTGTACAAAGTTTTAAGCGTAGTTGAGCGTGCGGAATGTTGAATAACTCAAATTCTCGGACAATTTCCGGTAGAACAATTTTATATATCGTTCGAAGATCGGATGAAATCTTTTAATTTATATTATATTGAAATTTTTCCTTTTAAGCCCAGTGTAGATTTAAATACACTGTTAAGCTGCAATTCTATTTAAGTACATTATGTTATGTTGTGTAAAAAGAATCCAAAATTAATTTTTAAAATACATTTTCAAGTGTTCCAAGCAAGCATTAGTGTTTGACTCAATCCTCAATACCTTTGTTGAACATCTTCAAGAAAATACTCTTCTTTTATACACTGGACTGATTTAAAAAGGCTTTTGCGAATTTTATTTTCGGAACTAGGCAGACTCAGATGAAATGTTCACGGATATGATTAACCAAAACTTAATCATATTATCAACCATTAAAAAAAAAAAAATTTTTTTTTACCGAAATTTCCTCCTCCTTGAACTTACTTGCATACATTAATCAGTTCCTGATCAAAAATGTAGTAAGACTTAAGTTTTGTTTGGAACATAGTGGTGTGAAGCCATTCGCTTGAATTATGAGCGGAAAATTTACAATAACCGGATATCGGATTGCGGAACCGTCTTCTTGAGCTCCTTTCGCCGAGCTTGACCACATTTGAAACCCAAAAAAATCGACTCAACTCACGTAATAAAAATGACCCGAAATATCGACTTTTCTTTTTTAATGATAGTAAACAAACCTATGTAAATAACGGCTGAAGATCAGAAGAGCACTAAATTTGACGTAAATGTCAGTTCAACTTTGCCGATAACACAACATTTATAACATTTGCAAGAGTCCAAAACTGGCCATTTTGTTGACTTGTGGCTATGATTGTAAATTGGAAAAAAAAAACTGAAGAGCTGATTGAGTTATTAAAGGAACGTATTGCTGACACTTTTGTTATCAATTGCTTGCTAAAATTCTCTAAAAACGGATCGATTCAACAAAAAAAAAAAAAAATTAACTTTTGCAATTGTTGGTGAAACGTGCATCAAACTTTTCAGATATGTTTCCCTCTTACTGGCTTATGCATTTGATATATATATATATATATATATATATACATACATATATATATTTGTGTTTCTACTTAGCAATCTATAGAAAAACTACTTCGAAAAAGTAGCAAATAAATTAGAAAATTCTACTTAAGGGAAAAAATGCTGCACAATATGTCCGCTTTGCTTTGTTGTTAGGCTGCATAGTTTTTAAATAGCGTCTTATTTCAATTCTGTTAGTGAAGTTTTGAATCGCAGCACGTTCTCAAGCAAATCACAATCGCTTATAAATTATATGATAAATTAAGTCACATAATGTTTTTAAATTTCTTTTAGTCAAAAAGTTTTTCCAACTTTGAAAATCGTCGATTTTTATATGTATTGACGAAGCGTGGGAATATAACAAATGTATCGTTTCGGTATCACAAACCGAAAAGTGCTCATCGTAGATAACATCGCAGATAATGTTAACAAAGCCTTGGCGAATGAAATGTTCCTGGTTAGCATTGTGTCGTTCAGCTGTAGCTGTTTTGCTTCTAAAAGTTTTCACCATCACCAAAATTGAACTGTAATGTAACTCAAACTTGGCACGTATGCCAAGTCGTGGTTAACGGCGGTTAATTAATCATAAGCATGGATCTAGGATCCGCTTGTACGAACATATTTGTGAAACAAGAAAGAACACAGCAATCATAAACATTCCAGTGGGTTTAGTGAGAAGTGTTTGAAAAAAATGAAAATCCGAACGAAAAAATAAGCTATACCTCTGGGTCGGAACACGTCGGTGTGCCAAGTCTCATTAGAATATCTCGAAAATTGGTGGCCATAGACTGAAATCAAAAATACAAGAAGCTTAGATCGATTAAGAACGTAATTCTGAATCGAACAGTATGGTAAAGGGTAAGTCCACCTCAAGTCCTTTTGGGTGTTACATACTTATACATACGTGTACTGCACCACCTGTACCACAAGTATTGTATAGTATAAAAAGAGTGTAGGGTGTTGAAAATTCGATATATGAATAACTATAGGGTGATGTAGGATAGTTAATGGGGGGGCCATGCCCCACTATAATGGTTCTAATTGTTTTAATATGAGTATTGGGAAGTGTTTTATGTTAAAGATTATTTGCTAACAATATTTTGTGCTTTTTGTGTTTTATTTTAAGGTTCTCTAAGTTTTTAGCGATTATGAGCGATTTTTCGCGACCTTTCTATTTCTCGGTGAAAATTTACTCAATATATACACATTCTGTGACAATTTTTGTGACCGCGTGTGTATTACATGCGAATGGACGTACGGACACGCATGTACCAATGAAAATCTAACGTTGATAAACGAAAAAAATATATATATCAATCGTACGAAACTGTCTAACAAACACAAACGAAATGACAAAATCGATACAAGGCGTCTTCCTGTGCATGAACATAAATATATCTTCGTTTGATAGTTTTTAAGGCAGGTCCCACGATAAACATATAGGAACTTATATGTTTTAAAATCGGTTAACAAAGAAGTTAGTAAAAATACTGTGGGTAGGAAAAAAGCTCAAGTTGTCGTTATATCGCCGCTTTGTTGGCTGAAAGTTCCGTAACTAAGTGACTATACAGCTCCACATGAACGATGAAATATGAAATCATTCTTCTAACAATCTTACTATAAGATTAACTTTGTTGATGTTTATAAGCTAACTAAGTGCATTATCTACCGTGTAACGCCCTATGTCCTGTTCTGTGCGCTTACTTGTATTATGATAAATAAATAGTGGAGTGTGAATAGTGAACAACTTCCAAAACAATTTATTTTGCTTGAACGGAACTTTTATGACGGTTCTTGTTGCAACCCACGCCGGAAAGTATATTAACTTTATACTTCTTATGCTTTCAATTTTATAAAATCCGGTCCAAAAACGCAGACTCGTGCTTGAAACGATGCTTGTCAATCAATTTGATTAAATATTAAATTCGTTTAATTTCCTTATCATTTAACGAGATCTATACGAGATCCTTAAGAAGTTTAAATTTAGATGTTACAACCATTATTATATACTTAGGCATATACGATCTATTTAAAATGTGGGTTTCTTAGATAAAACATTGTCGGACAATAGTGAGAAACATTTATATAAGAATAGGTTCGTATCTAGCTAATGAAATCATATTTTAACCATTAACGTAGAGCATTGTAGGTAATGGCTTTATGTTAACAGATTTGATCTAAGTCGCATTAAGCTCGTTTCCTTCTAAAATTGTTCTTTTCCCCTTATTGTATATATATATATATATATATGTATATATTTATATATGCATCATATTTACGCATATGGGTACATAAATACATGCAAACAATACGAAAATATTTATAAAACTTTATAACTGAATATGAAAATTCAAGACTCAGCCTTGTAGACCGAGGTAAAAAAAAAACAGTAAATTCCTTAATGTGTGTATCTAAGTTTGAACGTACGTTTAATCGTATCAGAAAATATGTGTTAACGGGGGGATGGAATCACGAGAAGGAGGATTTTGTTATCTTTCTATTCATATTCCATAAGACAATTTGTGCTGTTGATTGTTGATATCATTTTGTGTGTGTATGTACTGTTATGTTGGTAGTGAATGTAGCCAAAAAGAACGGGCTTACAGAATCCAATAGCAAGTACCGTGTGTAAATATCTTTTTCTTTTGCCTCCACACACAAATTGTTATATAACACATTTAAATGAAAAACAAGTAAGCGAGTGGAAGTAGCATGAAAAAAAAAAGGTAGAAAAAAAAAAAAGTTCAAAAAAGAAAAGAAATTTTATAGTTTTTTTCATTTTTTCTTTTTTTCTCTCTTTGATATGTTTTCACGCGCGTATATACGCGCACCGATACATACATACATGCAGATGTTGTTAGTTCTCCTTTTCTGGCATCTTAAATTCATTTGTTTGTCGCACTATCATCAGCAGATTTTGCGTCGGTCACATAAAATTGTTACATTCTATGGCTCTCTAAGGTCCATTGGGTAGATCCTATCTGTATTAGCCTTATGAAAATGAAAATATATGGGAATTCATTTTCCTTATTTCACTAATGCTTAATTCGAAATTCAAATTCTTTAAGGGATTTGACTTTTACGAATGCGACTCGATTTTTCTTTCGTCTCTAGTTGCAAGCATATAATCTTTATATATACTATTTCTTAACAACTTTTAACATATCGGCTTTTCAGCTTGCGCTTAAGTGCGTATAGGTGTTACTATTATTATTATTGTGTGAGCGATCCGTACCGCGATCTAAAAGATCTATTGTACGTACATTTGCACGTAATTACGAGCCTGCACTTAGTTTAAAGTCTGTGACGGCTTTATTCAGATTCTCAAATTCGTCTAAACTGATTTCTTATCCAAAATAAAATATATATACTGATGAATGATGAAATATACTACAAATAAATATATGAATAAATGCGAGGGCTTCTCCTTACACAACGCACAACGCCTTTTAGGTTTAACTTGCCAAAGTAATGGTTTTATTAGAGGTTTTTTTTTTGTGTGATCTATCCGCGCCTTTGAAACTGGAAATAGCAATAGGGTCAAAGGATTAGATTACCGCGTCCTATGGCGATGTTATAACGAATTAATCTCAAAGCTTAATTTAAATATATATTTAGGAAACCTTTTCTTTCCTTTGGATCTAAATACTTTTGTGAATTTCGAATAACTTTCGACTGCAAGACGCTCGTACGGAAAACCAGTAGTTGATGTATTTGGCTTGAAAAAAATCGTAATTTTATTATAATTTCAAAATTAGTAAAAATTGTACAGTTACTAACGTATAAAATAATGTATTGTAGCCTTAAAATGGAACCTGCTACGCTATAACCCGATGGTTTTCATTTATTTGGCTTTATTAGGTCAAATATGCTCTTTGTTGCTTATCACCAGCAATTTTTCATATCATTCCTGCAGAGACCCAGGACCAATGAGGTTTAAATTGCTCGTCCATTAATCTGTGGTTTATCAAACGGTCCGCGCCTACAACATTTCCCAGGTGAGGTAAGATATACAGGTGAAGCATTAGCAGTAAATCAATGTAAAGTCATTTGCATGGATATCAGTGAGTTTGAAAATTTTGAAAGTCATGTGGCTCTGGCGTCGATTTTACACCATTAGCGAACTCTCGCTGTTCCAAACCAGACTTGTGTCGGTAAGACAGAAAATTAAGTTGATTTTAAAACATTTTTTGTACTCTCGCATATTTCTTTATTGGTATGTAAATGATGGGATGAAAACACCGCCTACCATTCCGTGCTAGATCAACAGACATAACTTGACTTTAGACTTTGAAAAAGAGAGAGAGAATAGTTATATTCTTTTTTAAAGAAAATCGATAATGATTACAATAAAAGTTCTTTTGTTGTAGATAAGTTCAGAGGGTTTTTTTTCCTTAAATACTTATTTGTGAGTTTAATAAAAAAAAATTCCAGCATAGCTGCATTTAAGGCGTAAAAAACAAAAACACTCTAAAGTAAAAAAAAAAAAAGAAAAAAAAAATAGGGCAACGTTAGGATTCGTTGTATTGGTTAAACACTTATTTAGTTCATTTTTGAATAAAAATCGCTTTTTTCTCCGACTTTTTTTGTACATACACGCACACCAATCCTTGTGCAAACATACATAAATTAAACTACTAGTTGTTAGCATATACATGCACACATACACATGTGCATGATACGCACATAAATTCGTACTCATACACTTACATTTATACATTTATATGTACATACAAGTGCATAGAATTTTTTCGCCACTTTTTCCATATTTATCTGTCATTTTGTATTTTATTCCCATGACAGCGGCATCGGCACATACTCAACGTTGTATTGTTGCCAGCAAAGCTTTTCTTCGTTGGTGTTGTTATTTTTCTTATTGTTGTTGTTACTGTTGTTGTTTTCGCTGTTTGTTTGTTTGTTTTTTTTTTTTTTTTGTTTTCGTTATGTATGTGCGTATATGTTCAGCTTTAAACAAACAACATGCTTTTGTAGAATTTTCATGAGTACATTTTTTCAAAGAAAACGTATACACATACACGACACCCACCTCTACTAGATGCAGTACTATAGCGAAGAGTTAACTGAAAATCGTGAAAAAAATGTTAAAGTTAAAGTAGTTCACGAAGTGGTGGTAGTGGTAAAGATGGTAGTGAAAATTGGGTAGAGAATTGAGAAATGCATGTTATAGTTAAATAGTGTTAGTGTTATTATTGCTGCAGTTGTTGTTGTTCCTGTTGATGTGTTGTGAGCAAACAATTGTTGCACGTGTGCCGTAAAATTTTGCTCTGTTTTATTCTGTAGTGGTAAACAAATACGTTACGTTCATATATATTTGCCTACATACATACTTACATACATACATACATGCATATACATATACATACATGCACACATATATAAATGCGTATAAACATATACTTACAATTTGCATATTTAGCAACATATACATACACGTTCATAAACCTCATACTCCCGAGACTGTCTTGTCATTGCAATTTAATGGGTGGAATATGAATTGTCCTTTACGTGGGTATATATAGTACGTCCATACATCTATACACTCATTTACAAATATATGCATATATATATATATATATATATATATATATATATATATATATATATATATATACATACACATGTGCATTCACATATATATCAACTTGAATTCAAACATTGCTTGAAGTCTGCATTACTGGTTAGAGTACTTTTTGCTACAAATGTAATATGTTCAGTGGATGTGTCTGTTTGTATTGGGTGCATTCACTCTCAGGTCTACATGCATACATATGTACGCATGTACACATATGCACGTATACTCATAAAAAAAAATTTGAAACATATTTATGTGCGTTGTTTTCCACTTTTCTTTCTCTCTACCTCTCTCTCTCTCTCTCTCTATATATATGCATACACACATAAATTGTAAATGTATCGATATTAACTTTGAATTGAAAATAGACTTTTGATTCATGGATTGTGGGTTTCTTATCTGAAGGAAAAAGTTTTGTTTGAAATATTTTTAAAATATTTTGTTATTAGCCGTCTCCTAGGTGCGTTCAAGATTGGCAGGTTCGAAGCGCCATTACAGGCCGATTAAATTATGCCGACTATAAAAACGATATACGAAAAGTAGTGCGGTGTAGGCTACAATCAAAAGGATTTTCTCAGCTTGGAAAATATGAAATTGTGCAACGTGGCTTTCCAAAAAATCTCTCTATGTTTAAGACCTAAGAGGTTGATTATAGCGCTATAAGAATTTGTTCGGACAGAGCAGATTAACCAAACGAAGTTAACGGCTTTTTTATGATGTCGTGCTAATCGAGAAAAATGTGTTTTTTATTCATTGTGGGTTATTGTTTTGTTGTTGTTGTTGTTTTTTCTTTTTTAGAATACATAGCGTTCATGATTAGAAAATTGTTTTCCTTTAAAATATGCCGCACGATGACTCGAGTACACATGGCCAGCCTATATTTCCTCGCTCGTTTTTGAAAAGAGAAGTAAATTTGTTCGGCAGTTGCCTGATATTACTATCAACCGCAACTCAATAACTTAAAAATAGAAAAATTATTATCCTGCCAAGCAAATTTTAATACTGAGTTGCTTGACCATTTGTCATTAAATGTGCCGACAAAGTGTTAATGGGTTTCAAAACCAAAAATGTGACTTTGGTTACTTTTGGCTACTTTTTCCAAGGAAATTCGCATTGCACGAGTAATCGTTGATACAGGCCTGTTGTTATGTAATTGGTTTTTTCATTAACGTTTTCAAGTTTTGTTAATTTTTTATTGCGATTTGGCGAACTGCGAGTGTTGACAGGCTTTCATGAATGCAACGATGTATTGTGGCTCATTCCGGAACGGAACACAGTCTCTAATTTCGAAGAGTAATTACAGATTTCTGAAAATTCCTTTTGGTTGTTACATACATTATGAAAAAAAAAAAAACAAAAATTAGTATACACGAGGTTATTTCTATTGTGTGGGTGAGTCTATAAGTAACTCCCCAAAAACCCAGGAGGCAGATGTCTTCTTAGTTTATGCGTCGCCCTTGACCAATTTGCGTCATGTTCAAATTTTCAAATTCTTTTTAAGGCGATATTTTCGTTTTTGCGCACAGAAGAATGTTTTCGACAGATTATCACATAGACGAATGGACGGGCAGATGGACATGCTTAGGTGCAGTCCGAGTTTCACATTAGTTAAGAATGTATAAAGTTTATGCGGCGTTTTGAAACCGTTTTATGGGCGTTACGCAGAGATTACCGAAACATAGAGACTCTTTGGTACCCTATGATGTTGATTGGGCGTGGCCAATTGTTTATATTTTCGAACAGATACCATAATATTATCCATAAAATATGCAAACAAATTTTATAGTTTTATCTACAATAAGCAAATGTTTCAGTGTAGGTGTGTCCTTTGAACGGCTTCACTCATTGCCAACACTAACCGGCGCATAAAAACCTTCAATATCTTTCCGAAATTATACACGAAATACATGGCCATTACAACTTTGTATAAATTTACCTTCAGTTCAACAAAACATTTGTGAGTAGAAAAATTATTAAGCACGATGCTGCGGTAATGAATCTAGAATGGCACGTACAGCCGCTGAGCGTGCGTTTCATTATTAAATAGTATCTAATCTAAGGGATTCCGTTTTGCCTGTGAGCCTATGAGACTCATTGTGGTAAGATTCGTGAAGAAAACGAAAACGGTTAAATTTGACATCCTGGTTAACTGTCTATTTACAAACTTTTTTTAGTGCTAATTTTTAATTTAAAGTGAACTCAAAAAACTTAAGTTCAAAATTCAAATAACCCTCAAAGGCTCAGCATGGTCTGAATAAGGCTAAAAAAAAAAAAACTCTATTAAATATTTAAATATGAATTTTTGTATAGCGTTTTCTACACTTTTCCGCTCAATTTTTGGAAATAAATTCTTGACTCACTTGTTTGATATATAAAAAATTAACCCGTTCAAGTATTGTTAACTTCTAATTTGTTCGTTTGTAAAGGTGGGGGAAGTAGTGAAAATCTTTTTATAGAAAATATTTTTGTAAATTAAGAATTATACAGTACATATATTTTATATATATTGTATATATATATATATGCATACATATATATATATATATGTATGATGCGTATCAAGAAAGAAACGGTAAAGTTTTCTTCAAAAGCAAAAACAAACCATTTTATCCTTTGCAGATAGTGGTAACAGCATGAAAAGGAGACAATGCAAAAATCATAGAATTTAAGAAAAGTAATCGAAAAAGTAGTAGTAGTAGAAGAAAAAAGAAAAAGGAGAAGAAGAAGAGCAAGAATAAGCCGAAACTTTGCAAGAAATGAACTAAAGCGCACCACAGGACATGCACATAATTTGCGCATTAAAACGAAACATTGCCAACACACATACAAAAATTTTCACAAATACATATACATATGCACAGTGAAAAACAAGCCCAACAAAAGACCAATAAACTGTAAAGAGTCGTGTACGTGAATTAAAAGTAAAAAAAAAAAAAAAAAAAAATAAAATAAAATAAAATAAGAAGTTGGTTCATGTAAACCAAATGATCGAACGCACAACACGACAGCTAGTTAGTGAAACTGCAAAAGTGAGAGAATCTTAGCAACAACAGTATGGGAAATGCATACATAAACAAAAAAAAAAAAAACTAGAAAAAGGACATACTTTGTGTATGAGTTTCCTTCAGTGGTGATTTTTTTTCTTCTTTCATTTCACATTTTTGTTCGTTTTTCCACTCTTCTATGCTTAAAAAATACTTTCTTGCATAACCAGACTACAACAATTGCAACAACAACGATAACAAAAACACACAAATTACTGAAATAAAAAAGAAAAAACTGAACCAACGATAAGCTTTCATATTCGATGGTTGGGCAAATAGAAAAACAGACCTCAAATAAGTGAGAATTCGTAGTGCGGCGACATTCGGATACCCAACACTTAAAGTTTTCAGACCGTTTCGCAAAGTGAAATAAATGCATTAACAGCTTTTTGTATAAGTGAACAATAAGCGAATTACTTCATGGCTCCAGGAGAAGCTATTTTAAGTGTTTTCTCAATTGTTTTTAGCTAGTGGACCTCGCAAACTACCATCCGTACAATAGACAGACTAAACTGCTATTAGGACGCTAACAGTGTGATCCGTGGAATTTCGAAGTTTTATTTTAAAGTTTCACAAACGAGACGACAAAATTAATTCACTCTACGATTCCGACAATATATATACAAAAAAAAAAAAAAAAAAAAAAACATATAAAAGAATTTTTAGTGAAATATACGATTTTTGAATGAATATCTACTTGTAAGTGTTCGAGCAAATGGAGTAAGGAAGAGCCCCAGAATGTGTTGGTTTGCCATGTGGTGGCATTTTAGATTGCTTTCCTTTTTCTTTTTTTTTTTATCATTTTTCATCTTTTTGTTTGGTATTCTCCTCTGCCTGTGCGTTCTGCCGTCGTTGTCGCTGTCGTTGTAAAGTAAGTAACTACACTGTGTACATCCTTATTACGATGAGTTCTTCCCTTTTTGCAAATACTATTTGCACTGGAAAGATTTTGGCTGTTACTGTTGCTGTTGCTGTTGCTGTAAATATAGCATAGTCGTCATGATCGTCATCATCATTATCATCATAAATACAGACACACACACATATATATATATATATATATATATATATATATACATTTATATACTTATACATATAAAAATAAACATACATACATACATTCGAACATTTATATAAATATATATACATATATTTATATATATATACATTTATATATTTATATATGTATATATATAAATAAATATACATACAACCGAACAATATTTAAAACAAGTAAAAAGATTGTAGTAGCAACACCATTTAGAGATCTGTTCACACAATTACATAAACACACATGAACACATACAATGCGTTGCATGCTTTCATACATAAGTAAGTATGTACATTGTACTTTGGTGTATGTAAAGAAAGCAACAGCAAACAGCAGGAAATAAATGAAAGCAGTAAAAGTAAATTATTTCAATCGATGTTGAGTTTTCAGTTTATATCAACTATCTTTTCTCGGTTGGTTGTTGTTTTTGCTATTATTATTGTTATTGTTGTTGTTGTTGTTATTGCTACTTTTACTATATCTGTTCTAGCTGGTGATGATGACGTTAGTTTTTTCAATACTGCTTCATATTTTACATGTCTACTTTATTTACGTATATAAGCGAAGCATATTTAGTTTATTAAACCCCATGCTTTTCGCGTATAAAGCGAGTAGCAATTAAATGAAGGAAATGTAAACATGTTTTTTTTATTCATTTATCAAGTGCATAATTATAATAATAATTAAAGTTAATGAAATTAAATACAACTAAATGATTAACCGACAACGATTGCACTCATAAGTCAATAAAAAATTTCTGTTTTCAAGCGAAAAACTATAATATTTTTCATAGCCTATTTTTTAGGTGTGATCTAAATTTCTAAATTCTTTCTTTTTATGCGGAGCAGATAATTACGTGTAATTATTTAAATTTTAATGCAAAAAATGCGTATCTAACATGGTTTTATAATGCTAATCCGGGATCCCCTAACCGCGTTTTCAATCGTTTTAGTATTATGAAGAAAAAAAAACTGTCAGTCGCTGAGTCAGGATGAATATTGACGAATCCATATGATTTTTAGATAGCACCCACTTTCAAAGGCAATTTTCTTCTTTTTCTTTTTAAACAATCAAAATATCTCAGCTCCGTGTATAGCTTCACTGAAACTAGTATAACTTTTAAAACAAATATTCGGAATGCAATAAAATTAGAGAGAAGACTATTTGATGATCTCGGCCAAAAATTACTGAAGCCCGCAATCCTCCAATATTCAGACATTCATAAATAAACCTCTCATTTCCACTATTGGTCCTTCAGAAAGAAATATGCTTGAAAGAGAAATAGATAATAACTTGGCTAAATGCTATGCGAGAGTAGATCATTACACGTATATCAAAAATTATCGTATGACCAAAGACACAGATGACATTTAACGCTTTCTACAATTATTACAGGCGTTTGATTAAAAATTTTGCTCAAATTGCTACTCCTTTACATCCTTTAAATGCAATACAATTAAAGAACTTACTTTCCTCCACTTCTCGAGCTGAAAAAGGAATGGTGATCGCAGTCAACAACTTATAGTACGTTCTGTATTCGAAAGAGAAGTAGCTTACAGCATAGCAATAACACAACCGAACCATATCTAACTGAACTATTCCCAAAATTTGCGGAATGAATAACGAATCTTCTGATCATGTGAATTAGCACTACAGGTACGAACCTATGGATGTATACAATAATATATGCATATACAGCCGCGGACGTATAAATAGCACAAATTTCAACGAAACCTCTAAAGAAACTTTTTAATTTATTTAATTAAAGAATTTGAATCAAACTTGATCACATTGATTAGCACTACTATACCGAGATAATACAGCTATCCTTTTGCAGGCATTCGCTTTCTTCGATTTATGCCTACAGAGTACGTTGATTATAAAATGGCGCTGTGTAAATACAACTCTTATTGCTCTATGCATTAACTTAGTTAGTAATTTTTTTAAGAGCTGCAGTAGGGATAAATGAATTACATGGAGTTTTAATAAAAAAAAGTTAAAATTATTATATCCACCACTGTAAGATGGAAGATAATCATTTTGTTTTTTTCCAAAAGGAAGCTTCACAGACCCTGTAAAGTGATCAGTGGGAAATTCTGAGTTGATTTAGGCTTGTCCGTCCGTCCGTCTGTATGTCTGTGTGGTGTGTGTTGTTGGCACTCTCCTGGTTGCAAAAATGAACATATCAACTTCAAATATGATAGAAACACGGGAGGTTTCTGCACGCAGGTTGGTATTGAAATTGGACTAAATCGCTCGGAACGGAAGCGCGCAGTGGAGCGTAAACTGAACGTAACGCCGTTTTTTTTAACAAAAATTTTTCGATTTTTCTTCGTTCCTCGGAAATTATAAAAGTTAGAAAGGTGAAATTTTTCACATTCACTTTACGAAGCACTTTACTTCTTATGTGCAAAAATGGAAAACATCCGCCATGTCCACCCTGTTCTGTTTTTTTTTCACTTTTTTGACCTTTGATGTTTATTTATCATAAGGCAAACGAGCAGAATGTTAAAACACCGCGATTACATGTTTCTTAATAATGCTATGCGATATGAGTATCAAATAAAATAACTTGGAGAGTAGAATGCGAAAAACAAAGTGATGGGTATGCGACATGCGGCCCCCACAAAATATAACTTTCTTACTTGTTCTTGTATTGTATCAAGAAATAAAAAACCCAATTGGAACGGATACGTTATTAAAATGCTTCTAGAAAATAGTTCATAACGTCAAAAAATTAAAAATGGAGAGCGGGGCGAAGATAAATTTCTGCTTACATTTCCAAAGCCATTTGCTGGGAAACTCACATAACCGATTTAGAAAAAATTAGAAACAAGATGGCGAGAATTTTAGTCGATGTGTGAACGGAAAGATCTCTTCTGTAAAAATTTCCTACGACTTATGTTACTGACGACATATGGAGAGAATGATAAGAGAGACGTTAGCAAAGTTGAACCATCTGCAAAAAAGTTGAGCGTACTAGGCATAAACTACGTAGAGAACCTAAACGTAGTGAGGGCAGATTCCTTGTGTGTGTTTAATGTCTGCACCTGACATGAAGTCTTAATCAGACGAGTTGCCTACAACCAACGTAATGAGAGCAGTATGATGGCTTGTGTCGTTTTTCTTGATATGCTAGCTATTTTCTTTAATCGATTAATTTTTGTTAGTTGTTAGGGTACTAGCCGCTGCATCACAGCTTAACAGACCACATCCTTCTGGTTCTACCAAACACAGAGTATCATAGTTTTGCTATAGCGATTCGGTCGAAGATGTCGCTTGTGCGCCGTGATTTATCTATGAATTCTTGTATCTGGGATTTTCAAAATACATCCACTTTTCATTTTCAGTACCGGTATGATGCAAAAACGACTTCTCTTTGTTCCCCTCGGGCGAGGGGAACATCAATATCTTGCGTGGCTTACATTCTCGTGCACTCGACTGCAAATTGTTTTTTTCCCCTCTTCAAAGATCTTGTGTTGGATAATTTAAAGAAAATTCATTTTAAAATTTATGAAAGTTAAGTTTATTGCTTTTGAATGCTTGTAAAAATCTAAAATAATAATATTTTAACGTTTAGTAAGATCATATAAAATTATATATGTATTTTTTGCCTTAAGTTCTCGGATGCAGTGTATTTTATACGCCTTGAAGTGTAGATCTATGTAAAGAATGTTCTATGTGGTGTCTTTTGACCATTCAAGTAATTGAGAAAGAGATCTGACTGATTGTTCTCGATTTCCATTCACAACATTGAAATTTTTAGCGTTACGTTGACGTTTTCGACGGATAAGATTCTCAATATCATAAACACTGCCATCTGATTCGAATTTTTCAATTATATTCGGAACGGTAAGCTCTGTAGGTCAACTCCACGTAATCTGCAAAACGCAGACCTAATAGATCGGTTGACGAAATCCAAGTAAACGATCTGAGAAAAGAAAGTAAACACAAAATGCAACGACTTCTGTTATATGGAAAATTGTTGTCTTATGTGTGCTGAAGTTACTCTGTTACCATGCATGCTGCTAATAGTTCCCTATCGGTATGTGCTCTATCGTAGAAAGAAGCTGCCACTGGTATATAACATCCATCGGATCTTATAACAGAGTGTCCCTTAGGCTTTAGGGAAAAATAAAGGCGTGGCATTGGATACTTCAGTTTTACGCGGTTAAAACGCGTATTTCGCGTATTATTTTAACGTGTTACGTTTGGTGTCGTGTCGACGAGCATAGTGCACGTTAGTACGTTGTAAAAATGTATAGCGTGCCTATTAGGCGTCTTAGCTTTCAAACACGTTCGATTATTTTGCGATATCCCATCATTTATGTTTTGTGAGATGAAATGCGGACGCTATGTTCACTTACTAAGAACTACCTAATAAAACTAGTTAAGCTTAGTTTGAAATACGGTTTGCTGGTTTTCTGTGCTCGCGATATTCTGAAAGCATTTTACACAATTACTTAGACCAAAGCGCATAAAGGTAAATTTGATTTGCGAATTCACAACACGACCTCATCATAGCTAAGTAGATAAGTTGCGACCACTAATTCAGTGTATGCGGATTCATACTCCAGTACGGTTTAACCATATTTGATCGCAGTTGCAATGAGGGCATAATATTTACCGATGAGGCACACGTCCCCAATAAGTTAGTTACAGCCACATCCTATTTCTATCTCTCTTTCTCTATTTCTTTCTAACCATCATCGTTGCACTTGTAGTGGACATCCCCTGAGCAATTAGTCATAGTAAAGTAAAAAAACGCCCCTTATAAAAAAAATAATGCTCTTGCTAAAGTGTTATGCATATCGGGAAGACGTAGCGGAATTTGATGGTACGCGACCTTTCAATTTATCGTGGCAAGAATGTAACATGATTGCGAAATCGCGAAAGTTATTTATTGAAAATATTTGTTATCTTTGGTGATGGAAATGGATTAGTAAGCCACGATCTTCACGAGATCCCCATCCAACCTCCATCTTGTCGTCTTTAGAATCTGTAATGGGGATATGCCAGGGACCGCATTAATGTTAACTATGGCGACTTTCAATAAATTTTTTATTCGAGTGTTACTTTTCCGATGAAAGATGTCTTAGGTTCGAGCAAGTTGCAACCCTTTCTGTTATTGTACGGTGAGAAATGACCAAATGAAGATTGTAGGATTTGATTAAACAAGTCCACCATAAGCGAGCAAAACTCTTTTCAAGTATGTATGGAAGAAAAGAATGTCGCAATATATGATCGAAATATTTGATGGATCTTCTCTCGTTTTGGTGACTGTATTATATTTCAAGAGATGTATGTATCAATTTGATCTGGGAGAACTATAACCCGGTAATATCGTTAATAGTCCCTATCGAGGATAGGTAGGGAGGGATTCTTCCGCGCGATAAGCATCTTTGCGTAAAGACAGCGTAAACTCAAATTTAGTTTTAACGTTTCATTTCCGCAGGTATTAATTTCTGTTGTTAACTTGGTAACGTTTTTCATTCGCAAAAAATTACGCCAATCTCGGTTTCTCCGCTTGTTAAAAACTTTCTTCTATGATTTTTATACCCTACATCACTTGCGGTACAGGGTATATTAAGTTGGTGCGGACATATGTAACGCTCAGGAAGACTTAAGATAAATCCACCTTTTATTATACCGATCGATTCAGAATCATTTTCTAAATCGATCTAACCCTGTCTGTCCGTTTGATGTCTGTCCACGTAAATTTGCGTCTAAGCCGCGCATCGCAATTTTTGAGATATTTTGATGAAATTTGGTAACAGGCGTACTGTGTCCCAACGACAAACGCTATTGAAAATGGTTCTGATCGCTCAAATTTATCGACCGCTCCCCATATAACGCCCTATTTTGAAAAGTCGTTAAATGGAAAAAAATTGCAATTTTCTACATTTTCCGGCAAAAGTGGTACTAAGTATCTGTTGTGAAAACTTGGACCGGCTGGCTTTGGAATGTGTCCCATGTAAGTACTTCGGAAATACGGTTAATTTTTAATATCTTATGATGAAAATTAATTCATAGTGACGTTAACAGAAACGAATTTGGATCATATAGGTCTATTTCTTTGTGATCCCAACGTATGTAGGCGCGATCACTTTCTTATATGGAGAGAATATCTAATCTTCCAATATGTGGGCTTTCATGACAATTATGGCTTTGCGTTGGACAGTAGGTGTTCCGCTTTCTGGTTTCACAAAAATTTCTACACGTCACTCAGTTCAGGCAGAGTAAAGCTTTTAAGAAACAATACTAATAAGTTTTAATTAGTCTGAACGACGCCTACGACCGGGCGATTTTATTCTAAGCGATAGAAATTTCATCCGTCGCTCGCATTTTATGATTTGGAGCGTCATGTCTTAATTTCGCCCACCGCCAAATTCCAAACATGATTGAAGGTTAGACAATCATATTCCCGTTAAAACAATCCCCATCAAATCTCGCGGAATTTCGGCACGTTGAAGCTTTTGCTATTTAATTCTAAGCGAGATGCAATTTTCCGCCTAATAAATCTACGACTATAATCGCAAGTGATAGGGTTCTCATTAGGTGTATCACAAAAGTAGATAAAGCGGTTGAAACGTCCTTTCCATATTCCAATTAAAGCTATGGTTGCCCTATCCCAGCGAATATGCAAGTTACTGTCACATCTCATCTTTCAGTACAATTACCGATATCATAAGTATATATACTTAATTCCTGTTTAATTCTTACGCGATTTACTTTTTTTTTTTTTAAATTTCAGAAAGAGGAGGTCATAGCATACAAATATAGCCTATGAGATGGTTTGTTTTTCTAAAGAGAGTAACTATATAATGCGTTTTTCTTTTCTATCCAAATAACAACCCTCTCGCATGTACACCGCATACTTCTACAAGTAGTGAATAAGTTTTTACGATTAGCCTGATGTCGGCGAGCGTACGAGAAACTCGTACGCCACGTTAATCATAATCACAGTTTCCTATCATTATCATATGTACATAGGTGTTCTAGAGAATTGGAATGTGATGAATGTAATCTTGAGGTGGATTTATATGTTATTATGAGTAATGACGGGCGTTCAAAATTCGGCTTTAAGGTAAACATAGTTTAGTTACCCGTTTAAGTCCGTGTTACTTTGAAAGCAACTTCACTAAAAGTTGACTTTTTGTTGCTGTTATTTGCTGGTTTTTGTTAATATGCCACAAAAAGGCACAAAAATAACGAGGAAATAAAATGAGGAAACAATGTATATAAATATGTAACGCACACTATCTACGTTTATACACCAAGTATCGTAATTCAATGTGTTTCTTTATATATATATGTGTATGTGTGTATGGGTTTAAGTGAATACATATGTATTTAGTGCTTTATATATATACATATATATATATATATATATATATATATGTATATATATGTATGTACGAATGGGTTGGCTTTTCTGCATTCATTTCCTCTTTCATCCTGCTTTTACTTTGTCAGGCCAACACATGCAATGTTGTAAACAAATAAAATATTTTCCTCGTGGTAAATGGTAGCTTGCAACTAAAAACAACAAATGCAAGAACAACAGCAATAAATACGGTAAATATAATAATGTTTATATGTATTTAAAATTGAGTCTTGGCAACGAACCATAAAAACTTAAAAACTAAAGTTTGTTAAAATACTTTTTCTTAGGTTTTTCGTTGTGTTTTCAGTTCTTTTTCTTAAAATATGAGAGGAAAGAAGAAAAAGACGATAAAGTTTAGTAAAAGTTTTTTCTTTTCCCGAAAATTTTTTCCTTACATGAAACAGACATTAACTTTTTAGTCGTACGTACAGACAGACATATCTACACAAGTACATAGTACATAGAGAGAAAGAGATAGATAAATTTATATAGACAAATAGAGCGAGACATGACAAGCCACCGACACCTGCCTACACTTGACAAATTAGTTTATTTCTGTTGGCTCCTGCAACCCCTTTCGCCTTTTTTCAAGCATTTGCGCTAAGATCTTGAATTATTTATAAATGTGAGTCGTTGTTGTAGTTCTTATTGCGTTTCTCTCGTCCTTTTAATTGTACATTAAAATGGTTGAAGCTAAATCTTTCCATAACATTTTTCTTTGAATACTTTGCTATACCGGAGTTTACAAAACAAAAAAAACAAAAAAAAAAAAAAAAGAAGAAAAAGAAGAAAAATGTTTTTCCTCGGTTGTTTCTGGGGATAATAATTTTTATTTTCAGTTTCCCTTTTAATAAACTTTTTAAGTTGACTTTCGTTTCTTCAAATCCTTTCCTTTTTTCTGCGAAATTTTTCGATGGCATTTTTTATGCTCCACACGGTGCAATTTGCCAAGCAATACAAACATTAGCTTATAACGATTTTTTTTTTTTTTTTTAATACTTTATCGATAAATATATTAACTTAATCGTGATGTCAGATACACTCGAACGTTCCCGTAGTTGATCGTGTATTATATATTATAGTGAAAATTGTAACCAGGATAAAAGTTTGAATTAATTGAATGAGTTCATTGGTTTTATGCCAAGCGAAAGCAAGAGCCCCAATGGCGGAGAGAATCGATCATAATAGCTAAGATAGATAGAACCACAATCTTTTAATAGCTTAGGCCAAGCGCATTTTTTTTTTTTAACAAATCTCAACTTTTCTCATGCACCTCTTGCTTACTGGCTCTTGCATTTTCGATACAGATAAGAGCAGCTAAAGCGTGTTTTCCACAAATCCATCCTTACTTATAAATATTTAAAGAGAGCGAAAAAAAAAAAACAATAATTCAAATGTCTGTTTCAATTGTTGCTATGAAGAGGTTCGACCAACATCGTTTTTCCATTTCTTTTTATTTTTCTTCTTATTTTTTTGCTAAATTTGTAAAGTTCTTCTTATTTGTTTTTTCGTTGCTCTCAACTCGTTGTTTTCAAGTCCTTTGTCTTTCTTTTATTTTTTGAAATTCGTTTCGACTTGTGCTTTTTATGCTTGATTCTCTTCTTATTTTCTGCTTTGGTAACGGAATAGTTTCAACCGCTAGGTACGATGGCAATTATAGCGAATTAATACAAAAGAAATTTGTTTAAATACCCGGCTAGTTTTGAAAATGAAAACATTTTGATGGTTGACCGGGGCGTATGATTTTAATTTGTTCTTAATGTCATCATCGTAATTTTCTATCGAATTTTCTATATTTACCTTACCATACTGTGCTAATGAGGCTGGAACCAGCAATTCAGATAAGCTTAGATCGGATACGGAAAGTGAGACTTAATCGATCGGTACAATAAAAGATGGGTCTACCTTAAGCCAACCAAGACCAACCAAACAGAATTCATGGCCGTAACATTATTATATTTATCGTATGCCCGATTTGAAATTTAATATTTTAATAGTGAACGCGTGATGAACGTTGCAACCTATTTCCCCGCCTTTTAAACCAGCTGTTATTCTTTATTAAGCAACGAAAAAAGTTGGTTTTAGGTTTTACGTGTGAATGAAAATTTTCTTAACCGAATCGTTGTTCCGACGAGAAAAACTCGCCATAGAGAAGCCATTGCATGTCGTCTGCTTGCTAAGCAATCATCTTTTACGGACGTTCAAGGCTTACAACAAGTCTGTGCATATTAAATGGACCACAGGAATAATGATGTAATTGTGGATTTGGCATTGCTGGGGCGATGTTTCTTCTTGGACATTGAAAATACCCAAAAAAAATTTGGTCGCACAACTGTATGAGTGATTCGAATGCAAGAGTGTTTTAGTCGCGTAATATCGTTTATCCAAAAGCATTACTGTGCAAACTGTGGAGACCGCGCGAGTCAGGTTGAACAACTTGATACGTCGCATGTAAAAAGAACAGTCGCACTCAATGACTGAGTGGGAGTGACGGAGCCTTTGGCTGCTCGATACGGTCCTGCCGGAAATATCGCAATGGTTTCGGTTACTCCGAAACGGAGAGTCCTTTAAATAAATAGAGGCGTAGAAGCGAGTGTTCAGACCATATCCAATCTCTCATATCTGTTTAGTATAGGCTTTCTAGGTGATCTAGAGTTGGCTTACAAATTGGTGGCATAAGTTATCGCTTGCATGCAACCGTATAAACTTAGAGTTCTTTCACATTTTAATTGCAGTTGGAGACGTTAAGTTCTGAAATTTTTGAACGAAGGCGTTTTTCGCGCCGTCAAACGAAGCGATCTTGTACGAATTATGGGAAATGAATCGCTTGAACGCTTCACTGTGATTAGCTTTAAAATGAAAAAAAAAGTATCCCAAATAACATGACCATGGTCGAAAAAGAAACCTGTAATGCCAGAGAAGAATTTGACATATGGTACTACCAAAATGATAGGAAGCATCCTTTCAGGAGAAGTTAGTAATCAAGAAACTTCTCATCCTATATCAGTTGTGCTTATTCCAATTCGTAGTTAACTATCAATCTGTCTCGGCGTTATTTGTATACTTTTTTGGACACTAATCTCTGAGAGAGAGCGTTTTTTTTTTTCTTTGATTCAAGCGTATTTTTCTCTTTGTTGTTTTGCTTTCACGATTGGTTTCAGAAATGAAAAGTTTATTGCGAGTGCGGTAAAATATTCGCTGGACTATTTTTCATATGCTTGCCTCAGTTATGTGAAGTATGTGAAGGGTAATAATTTTGCACGTTTATACGTGTGTGCGCTGAGTACGTGCATTTGCATGCACATGTTGTGGGATCAGGCGCTAATAAATAATAGTCACGTAACTTAATGTGCACCCATTGCATGCGTTTCAATACAATAACCAGTAGTTGTGCGAATGCATCTACATACTCGTACATATAATGCTGTATGCTCAGCTAATAAATCCTAGATGTTATTATAAATTTATCTATACATGCATACGTGCCTGCATGTACCACGTAAGCCCGTATTGGGAATAGAATAAGAAATGTTTGCCGCGTAATTCATGTATTTTTGCAGAAAAATTTCAGCAAAAATTTCTACAAAGGAAAATCGATTTTATTAAATAAATCCCTGGCGATATTTGATGTACATTTTGTTAAAGTTTTTATCATAATAACGAATGATTTCATGATCCTTTACCGAAATGTCTTCAGGGATATAATACGATTATCTCAAGATATTGCATCCTTATTATCCATGAAAAAATAATTCCAAAATCAAATTACACAGCATATTTACCGTAATGCCTAGTAACCCCTGTTCAAATATATGTAAATAAAGTAAGTATGACATTATTTAAGAATTGCAAGAAAGAATCGCTTTATTGACCTTTCCATGGACCATTGCTTTCGTTTAAGCAAAAAAGCCATATTTTGTTTTCTATAGAAACTTTTCGTAAAGGGACAGAGAACGAGAAAGAGAGAGAGAGAGAGAGAGAGAGAGAGAGAGAGAGAGAGGGAAAGCTTGGGAAGGAGGGAGGGAAAGGTCGTGATCTTTTCTTCATATTCTTTTAAAAGATTTCAAGAAAATTTTGTAAACTATCACAATCGTTTTTCAAAGTACTCCTTCAGTTTTTAAGTACTTTGTTCATTTTCGATTGTTATATACATTAGCTTAAGGGAACCGTCGAGCTATGTCTGATGAACTAATGTTTAGCGGGCACATAGATGCCTGTTATTGTTTTCTTGCTAATAAGGCACAAAAATGAGAATTCTAAGAAAATATTCGAGCTCACCTATATTTTAGCGCTATGCGTTTGCATTGACACCATTTGTGGTATAGCGTATATTAAGCTTGTGGGAATGTATCGATGTCGAAGGCCTTGAGATAGATTTAATTCTCACAAATCCGATCGGTTTATAATCATGTTCTGAATCATATTAAGCTTGTCTGTCTATCTGTCCGCCTGATTTTTATGTACGTATTTTTGTGTTGATCCTATAGATAGCCATTTTTATTTTTATCTGGACTATTTCAACGACCGGTGTAAAATTGATAAGCACTCAAAGGCATATTTACGATTAGGAAGCAGGAGGAATGAAGATTGTAAAAAGATTGTGATGAAAATCCTAATGAATAATTGCACTTTTACATCCAGGCTGTATTTTAATATGCAAAGGGTTTCAATTGGTCGGTTACGCCTGCATAGTAACGCTTAAAATGTTTTAACAGCTTGCAAGGCCATAAAGCACCCACAACAAACAAAAGACTTTATTCACAAACTAGTTATTCCGAAAAAACTGCAAACCTTGACGGATGCCATTGTAGTCGACAAATATTATACATATATATATATATATATATATATAGATTATATAATGAATGATAATCCTTTATTCGCTTTCCAGTAATATATGGCGATAAATAACCGCTGCATGCGCAATACGTCTTTAGTTAAGTGCCAGGAGTGAGCTATGCTTGTTAGGAAGAGGTGAACTTATTTATCTAAGAAGAAGCTCATTCGCTAAAGAGTGATTTAAAAAGAAAAGTTCGATGGCTCGCTAGAACGGGGCTTGGTAAACTTATTACAGAACAGTTGATGTCGTCTCGGCATAAAATACGAATTCTTACTATAAGTTGAAGGCTTGAGAAAGCTTTAAATGTATAGCTTGTTGTAAGGAGACTTACAGTTTTTACTACATTCAATTAACAAAAACTTTACGGTATGCTGATGAGTTTTATATCATGTTTAACAGTAGCAGGCATTGTATACCTTGTTCAAAAAATAAGGGGAACTTTTGTTTCAAATATAAGTACACTGGGTGCGTATAATTGCAATCACCATCTGACAGAAATTTTACGTCATTCGATTTGTGACCTTAGAAATTTAGAACCGCTTTTATAATTGTTGGAGATTGCCCATAGCAAAGTAAAGCACACAAAGAATTCGTGGTTAACTCGTTTGTTATATGAAAATTAGAGGATAATCAACAGTTATGTACTAAAGCTTAGAGAATAAACCAGTGATGTCGTAGGTATTGTAAGTTGAGAATATTGCCAGCTACTGCTGCCTGCTACGTAAGCAATTTAACCATTATTCTTGGCAGTTTATGCGGATGATGTAAAACTAGTCTCCTCCGTCAATGCTGAATATTGTTCCATTGATCTGCAATCAGAGCTAAACAATAAAATTAGATCTAAATAAAAGCAAACAACTATCATTTCCAAGAAGGAGACATAAACTGCAGAAAGTAGAGATACTTCTTAATGTTGAGACACTACTGAATAATAAGCTCCAATTAAATTTACATATTGAACTCCCTATGCATAAAACTAGATCAGACTTGAGTAGATCGCAAAAAACTATACATGTCGTTGGTGAGACCTGAACTTGAATATGTTTCCATCGCATGGTCTCTCCGCCCTATCGTTGTCATGTACGCGCGATTCAACCAGTGCAAAAGTGATTCTTACTCTTGCGTTGACAAATTACTGATAATGACTTTATCTTAACTAGAGCGCCTTAGGTTCACAGGTTCTAGACATCACCTTTTTAGCAAAGGTGATAAATGACGCCACAGATTCTCCAGTCTGGTTAAAACAATGCTCTCGTCCGTAACCACTTAGTGTTCACTTGTATCCCGATGCTTATAATCCTTAAGTTTTGGAGGTCGACGCAACCATACTTTTCGGTTTCTTTCACTTCTATTGTTTCCCTTTTATTAAAAAAATAAATATTTTTTTTTCTCTTGTATTAAATTATTTAATATTTTAGTAATAGCCTAAGTAGCTCACCTTCTACATATGTAATTTTAACAAATAGTGTAACTAACTCTCTTATCATAGTTACATGCCAGTAAGCGAATTGAAATAAATGAGACGATGAACTTTTGCAAACATTGGAATATTATTTTTTTCATTTTAAATATGTGCGTAGAACAATGCTTTTCTGAGTATCAGGACGTCATGAAATGCCTCATCAGGGGCTATGAATCTAGCATCTATGCATAGGACGCGGAAATAACTGATCAACTGAGCGAATATTGCGCAAGACCAAGACCGAAAAGATCGCGCCAATGTCTCAAACGATTATCGCGGTATTATGCGTTATGAAATCGGGCGTTATCGGGCATGTCAAAATGTGTACAACAGTATTATTTAAATGTTATGAAGGCCATGAAGTTGCGCGAGATTCAGAAGAATAAAAAAGGATTTTCCGATTTTGTAAACAAATTGACCTTCATTTTGGAACACATGAGTATAATATATGATGGCGCGGGGTATTCGTTCATACCGTAGATAGTAAATGGGATAATAAATGTGATTTATTGAAGAGCTTTTGTTAGTTAATGCAGATACTAACTGAATTTCAAATGTCTAATGAATTTCCTGTGACTTTCCAAGCTCACGTTAGGATATCAGGATAACATATACATATACATGTAAGCGGGTGTGTGTGTGTTTTAATTATGATCAATGAAAATTGATAAATCTGCTCTTTGGGGGCAATCAAAAATCGAATTGGTCTAAAGAAAAGGAAAAAGAAACCGCATAGTATTGCTAGTAAAATTTAAAAATCAATGATCTAACGTTTGTTTGCATCGCACATCACATCTATGAGACTTTTATACATTACTAGTTCCGATTTATCTCTGTTGGATTTAATAGAATTAGGTGGACGGACGTTGAGAAAAGAATAAAGTGATTCTATGCACAATTCGATAGCGAAATTTGTGCAAGCGTCGTCAGTAGCAGTTTGTCTTCCTCTTTGAGCATCAATTAAACATACGCCTTGTTGTACGTTACGCGAAATCTATAACTTCAAACTGATATCTTAACGAGATTTGCGATCAACACAAGCGAACATTAATCGATACATTTTTTTTGGCAAATTTCGATCTTTATATCCGAGAATACTAAAGAATATCAAGTCCCGTTTTTTAGACGTTGTCATAGATGAAGGTATGCTTTGAAAAAGATCTAAAAAAAAAAAAAGAAGAGTTTTCCGAAGACTTTGATTTTCAAACTACTTCACGATCTGATTAGGCAGCCATCGAAGATATTGATCACGTTGAGATTTGAATAGACTGCAACGGACCAAATTAACATTAAAACGAAACAAACAAGTGTTTCATGAATTTTGTTTCCCGCTTGTCCATAATATTATTAAAATTACTATATATCTTAAAAATAGTCCAATAACAAAAAAAAAACACTTTGTTGAATGAAAAAAAAAAAAAAAAACAGAAAAATTTATATAAATTTTTTGTTAAGATTAAAAAGGAAAAAAAAAATTGCAATTTTTCCGTTTTCTTGCTTTATTTGCTATTATTAATAAATTATATTTCCTGGCAGCTTTCCGTTTAGTAATTTTGTTATTCTTGTAAATCAACTAACAACAACACCAAATAACAACCAAAGTAACAAAATGTCATAATAATTATTTTACTCTTGTGGTCTTTTCTTTTTTGTTATTTTTTTTTATCAGTATTTTACTAATTTATTTCATTTCATATCCATTTTAATCACCTCGTTTGCTGGGAGGCACTTATGGCATAATCACTTAATTGAATTTTATAGTTTGACTTCCACTAACAATTACTCTAATTAAGTTGCAAAACTGCAACATGGTCGTAGTAGGTGTGTACAATCTCCACATAAGTGATAGATATGCTTATCAAATACGTTGAGTCTGCTCATGACTTTGCAGCTAAATTATCATAGATATTTTTTTTTTTTTTTTCTTAGTATAGTTTCTCTCTTCGCCCAAGTGACAAATAAATGAAATATTTCGTGCATTAAGTGAAAGTCTAAAATTGTTTATAAACATTTTAGGTATCTATAACATTTGTCTTGAAATCTACCTATCGGACTTTTATTTTTGTAAAATCCGAAAGTTTAGATAATTTGCACGGAGAGAGGCAGGGACTCATTATCGCTTTGTGGCTTTTGAAAATTTTAATCATTAAGATGATTCCCGCTTTGATTATTTAAAAAGCACTTCAATTGTTTCGAAATATTATTTATTTGGAATTTATTCGATTTCCAGTACAGGCAAACTGATGAATGCATGCATATTAAAATTAGTGCTGATTCGAACGGTATAATAGTTGCTAGCATGTATTTTGAGTCGCGACATCTATTTTGGGGAAAATGATGAAATGAAAGTAATGCCAGATGGCAATCTACACAATGGTTAAATTCGGTGATTTTGACCTTTCTCTTCACTTTTCCATTTAGTATTATTGAATTATTCAGGGTATGCAGAGGCTAATCGCATTTGCGCCATTCATTGCTCTTCTTGTTTGATTTGAAGAAATTTGCTGCCGAAGCCCATCAAGCACTTTTAGAAGCTTATGCTGATGCTGATCGATCGTATTTCAGTTGTCGGTTTTCATTCGAACAGTGTAAAAGTGGTGATTTTGATGTCAATGACAAAGAACGATCTGGAGAACCAAAAAGTTCGAAGACAATGAATTGCAGGACTTATTGGACGAAAACTCAACTCAAACTCGCACAAAACCTTCGGACAGCTTAGCAATTGATGAATGAATGCATTTTAGATTTTCATGTGCGATGATAAAGATCGAAGGGGGAGAGAAATGGCTACGAAACGAATTGACTAAAAATGCCATTTCGAACCGTGTCAACACCGCGGTTTCATTGCTTGCCAGACAAAAAAGGACCTATGAAAAGTGGATCTACTTGGACAATCCCAAAAAGTCTTGGGTTAGTCCACGAAAGCGGAATATTCATGGCATCAGCACGGTGTAATGTAGGAGGAGGTGCTGAAACCGAATGAAACTTTTACCGGAGACGTCTACCGACGTCAATTGAACAACCTGAACAATGTATTGTTTTAAAAAGGATCACCAATAGCTGATCGAACCCACGTTGCAAGAGTGATCAAAGATACATTGTTGCAGCTCGAACGAAAAGTTCTGTGGCACTCAACGTATTCACCATATTTAACGCCTTCTGATTACCACTTGTTTAGAACGATCCAGCATAGCTTGGCTGGCACGTCGTTCTGCAAAGTTGAAGAAGCGCGAAAATGGGTCGATCGATACCAAACCAATATCCTTCTTTCGACAAGGTATCGGTATAGTTTTTCTCAATAGATGCCTTTTTCGAGAGAAAAAATGATCAAAATTTATGAAAGCACCGAATATTTACTGATGATAATCTTGCGATTGCAAATTGGCTGCTTTTATAATTTGCTATAAGCTTTTCGTTCTGGTCGATAGGGTATCCCGTAATCGTATTGCCAGGTTCACATATTTTGATTACCATAGCATGTATAAACATATGATATATTAGGCTGGTGGGAGAATTTCGTCGTACTTTAAATAAAAACTTCTGAAATTGAAGATTTTTGGTGCTTCAGCAGTCGCATAGTGGATGCTGAGCTCTTTCGCAATTGCATTATCGCCCAGATTGACGATTCTCTGTGAGACTGAAATTCTAGAAATGAAATTTGCCAGACCATTTTTCTCATGTCCGAACATTCACAACTTCACTTCTTAACGTGTCGAATAATTTTTACTAGCAACCGATGTATTACTTCCATCTTGGAAGTTATACCAGTCGCAACATCTTAAATGCACTTTATCGACTGCACTTTATTCACTCGACAGCATTTTACTAACTAATTAAGGGAGTCGGAAGTAGTCCATCTTACATCACGCAAGAGGTACGCTCAATAGTAAGACCCCATATGACGTGCTCTACCCACTTGTCTAGGACACGTTAAGTAAAATTATCTGCTACTATTAAGACACAGCAAAATTTTCCCGCCGATATATTCTATATATATTTCCGCGACTTCCCGTTTTTCTATTGCGAATTGTCTAACTACACTTAACAGAATTGCGAAATTTTGATAGGAATCTGAAAAGAAAAAACGTAGAAGGTAGAGCATTTAAAAAAAAAAAAAAAATGCATTTATATATATCACGTCGCTCAATTAATCTCCGGTTTAGCCTGCCGTTCTTTTACAATTTCGTTATTCAAACGCACTTATAACGGCACGAAATTAGTCGTGAACGTAGTGAATATTATAGCGTTCCCATCTCAACACGGGGACGCCTTTCGACTTTTGACTTTTTGGACGCATGACCGACCTTCGCCAGTTGCCGTTCGCTCGCCTGACTGTCGATTTGACTCTTGAATGTAGTGATAATTCCATGTTTCATCCATTGTCATATCCCGTATGGAAAGATCTTTTTTGTTTCGCCTAATCGATTCCGATGCGTTGCTGTTTTTGGTCAAAATTGTGCAAACGCGGCGCTTAGTTCAAACAGCCCTTTCTCATGAATAAATGTTCATTGCATTCATTGATGGATGGGCTGACTTTTGATATCTTAAGGATGCCAGCTATCTCACGCATTGCCGAACGCAGCAACTGACGAATTCGGCTCACCAGAGCTTTCAGCATCATCGGTGTTTAAATAACTTTGTGTACAATTAGTCAACAAAACATAAATTTATTTTTTCCATAGTCAAGAGGCGGTTAACGGTATTTTTTCTCATCAAAAATCAACAAACGAAATTCAGAATTTTGCGTTGTTTCGAAAATAACAAAATGAATCTCAATAAAACGACTGCAACCTGTTAACCAATTGTTAGAATGTCATCATGTGTCAATTTTGACACGTAACGTTTAAACATTGGTAATCTGGACCTGTCAACGGCTTTACAATATATGTGTCTTATTAGCGACCTATTGAACGATGTGTTATGTGTGCATATGTTTCTGCGATCAGTAGCATTAAATTTTGATCGATAATGCTGTTATGCTGCCCTATGAATTTTTTTTCTGGACCAAAGTGTTAAGGAGGGACATTGTTTTCGATTTGTGAGTCGTTTGTGTGAAGCTATTGGCCATAAAGTAATGGGCGGGCAACATTCGGTTTTACATTTCTTGTTACGATGCATTCAACACTTTTTAGCCCGATTGCAGCCATAAAGACCAAATTGATAGTAAAGTGCCTATCTCGTCACCAACTGTAAATATTGACGTAGAATTTCATACAAATATCAATTAGCGTGCCTTCAACGTAAAAATGAAGAAATGCTGGTTTGGATAGGCACACAGGGTATTTAAATTGCAAACCTTATGATCTCTTCATTACATACATATACATATGTGTATACATGGACTTGTTGATGTTTTCCGTACGCTTTTAAAGATTCAAATAGAAGGTTAAAATTAGGTTTACATATTTTCCGTGGAAGGCCGCATATCAAGTCGAAAATTGAGCCAGTAACGACATAACTGCGACCACAAAAGAAAAGAAGGGCAGGCAGTAACATCAATTGCAAATGTAGAATAAATGTAGCCCTAATTAAGGTTCTGCTGACAAGCGTGCAATTGTTTTGCACTTTTCATGTATCGGGTTGACCTGAAGGATATTGAGGATGTGTTGTGAAATAAATATAGGTTTGTTTTAAAAAGATTTGAAATCACAAACACATAAAATTAATCAAATCTTGTAGTTGGATGTTTGTAGGCATAAGCAAAGATCATATTTCATAGTTGAACCGTATGTGCCATGAAGCAATCTAATCTTTAAAAGATTATTGTTCATATAGATGTGACTCAAACCCAGTCTACGAAATATGAATGCCGCCCAATAAGTGAAATTAGTAAACAAATATTTAATTCTGACGTTACGTACTTTGAATGAACACCCTATGGCATTGTTTATCGTACTTTTGAGAAGGATTTGGCCATGACTAAGTCGTAAAATAGTAATAACGGGGGATAATAAATCAGCATGAAGTCGATTCATGCACATTCTAACCTTAATTAGTACTCTCACTATTGTCAGAACTGAGATGGACGGCTGATATTTTACAGATGCAATATCTTGATAATGAGCTTGATCCATCTACCAATACTAATGTATGTGACTAAGAGAGCCGAGTATTTCAGCATATTACAATTAATTATTTCACACCCAGCACGTCTTGATGTCAAATTTAGTACATATCTCCAGACGAATATTACAGTGTGCTTGCTGTTATATGCTAAATAATTTGGAAATGATTTTATCATTTCGTCGTAGTAACGAACTAGTGCGTACGTATTCTCTAATCGTGTGATAAAGCAATCCAAAAAGTTGTATTCCAGAAATTTCTTTCACATAAAAATTTAACCAAATATTATACTAAGCAATTTATTTCGCTATCTTCTTCTTTGATTTCCTAATCAATTATTGACAAAAAAAAAAAAAAAAAAAAAATGTCCACAAGGTTGGCACTTAATTTCTCAATTAGTATACTTACTTACACTCTTACGTTAATACCCTTGTTGATAGATATTTAACATATTTTTCAATTTCAAATACCATAAAATAAGGAGAATAAAATTCTTAGTATTAAGTAAAAAAATGCTCACTCTATCAGTATATAATTATATACTCTTTCACACGCTGCATGCGTACTCTTTAACTTTCTTTAAAGTCAATTCTCTTTGTTTATTACTTATTTCTCTTACCTTAATCACATGTCAGAGCAAATTGATTCTCTTTACATAATAACGGTGCGTGTTATGCCATATTAAACACGTATATCTGAACGTACGAACGAGCGTAAACGATTGTCTGTATAAGCACATACATATGCATGTAACTTGTCACACTTAACTTGTGTGTTATTTGATATCTCTCTTTTTCACGCATTTATCATTATTAACGCCTCTGGTATTTTTCACGTTTTACGCTTCTCAAACTTTTGACTGTGCACATCCAAAAAGTAATGCAAAAGAAATAAAATATAATGCACAGTGAGCAACATGAGAGAATAATATGTTCGTTCGTATGCATACGCATAAGTGTATACCTGCATGCATGCATTTAATTGTATTTATAGTATGTGTCGATTTGAACTTTGATTATATTTCGGTTATATTTTTCCGTTTTTAATGCGTTTCGGTTTCCGTTTAAGTTTTTATTATCATTTATGCCGTCTTTCATCAACTGCATATATCTTAGATAGATCGTAGACATGTCGGTAGACATGTCGTCTATATATCGGGTTTCTTTTTATAATACAAATTAAAGAACATGATTTCTAAATTAATTTAAAAAAAGTTAACATAGTTGCCATAGTTGACAAAAAAATAATGCATTTATATATTATGAAAAATGAAAATAAAAATATATTGAATTTATATGAAAATTTCAAAATATTTCACGAATAATCTTCATCGTCAAATTCATTCTCGAAATCATTGATCTCGACTTCTTTACCTCTCAAAGGATCGCGTCTTGGCGATCTGGTAGAGTAATGTCGTGTCATATCTACATTATGAAGCGGCCATTCGCAATCTGAATCGTTAGATGTTTTACGTTTTTTACTTTTAAACGATTTCGTTTGACTATTGCGGATTTTCTGCAATAAACTTATAACGCCCGCCTGGAATTCCAAAGTTTGATCATCATTCAAATTATTCACTGATGGCAAGATACCCTTGAAAAAGTTCCAATGACGATTTTCATATACACAATTAATATTATCTTGAAGTACTGCTAAAGACGGATTTGGTAACGAGTTCATGCGGTTGCGACGCGGTTTATCTTCCAATTTTTCTATACTCATTTCCGATTTTCTCATCACAGGTTGCGGTAATTCGACTCTAGTAATTGTCTCCTTCTTTAAATCAAGCATAGCAGATTTCGGTGAAGATGGCGCAATAGTGCTATCCATTTGCCAATTGTCGTCATCGTCAAAATCGGAATTAATCTCTATAGCCACTTTAGGTTCGTTAACGTGAAGGGATTCTGCGTTCTTATTATCATTCGAATCGTAATTATCCTTTTTAATTTGTTTAATATCATCTTGATCATCGTTATTATTATTAGTGTCCCTAGCGATAGTCAAAAGACTACTCTTTTCATTCTCCATATTCGCTTGATTAAATAGCACATCATCTAATTTGGCTAATAAGTCATATCTACGACGTCGATATTGTAAAACTTTGTTCATAAATTGCATCTCATCGTGGTATATATAAGGTTTAGCTGGTCTCAATGTTTGTTCATCGTAGCCATTTTTCATTGACTTGACCCATGAATCACGTATATGAGTCCATTTTTTAATGACCATTTTAGCTATAGAAAAAATTAATCGAATATTTTTTTTTTTTTTTAAAAATATGAAAATTAAAAAAGTTTTCAATTCATACTATAATTATTATTATTATAATTAATAAAGAAAATTTATTGCATGTAAATCTTGCCGGCTTCACATCGAATATATTTTGTGATAATTGTTAGGAAGGCACGCCATTGAAAAGGATTTCATAGATTTTAACTACATAGATTAGTAAGTGGGTATAGTAACAACAAAATCTTCTTCCTAATTAAGCTACTATGGTTATAATTAATTAAAGTCAAACGAATTTGCCTTTTACTGCATATATTGCGAAAATATTGCAATGTATGGAACATTTTTATAGAATTGACATTTTCCTAAAGACCCAATACGTAGCATAATCGACCAAATAGGGCAATCTGTTTATCATTTATATACATTTTTTATCCTTTTTCGTACCTTATGGCAACCCTCTCATCATAACGATATTATTAGAAGAGACGCAATACTTATTACTACAATTAGGGCTTTAAAGACTTACTGAACTCCTCTTTGACTGACGATGGCATGCGTTCATAATTTTCGTTGATAAAGGCGCAAATTTCACGCCACGATGTGTCTTTTAGACTACGATCTTTATACATGTCTGAAGTTTTATCCCATAAAGCAGGTCTCTCACCCACTAAATGTATTAAAAACTTAATACTAATTTTTTCCCGCATCGTTATACGAAACCAGCACGACTCTGCCGTTATAAACAAAATCGATAAACCGCTCACGTTAAGAGTGAAAACCGAACTGGGAACGTGCGAGATAAAGAGAAAACCGTAACGTGTTGTATGTATACACAATGGAATAAAGTTGTTTGCCCGTGAATGAAAACAATTGAAAACGAATTGAATAACGAATGCAACAACAAATTCTGTAAAGATAAAGTCGACATCGTTTCGTTTAACGTCAAACGGTTTCAAGATACAGCACAAATAAGTATAAACGTTTTATTTATATAAAATGCAAAAAAAAAAAGAAAATCATACCAACAGAAAAAGAACAAAAAAAGGAAAAAAAAAACGATTTTACGGCATTTTTAGCGTGAACGTTGACTGAGAGATATCGTTGACAGAGAGTTGCAGAAAATATTCGCAATTTTTGTGTATGTACATAAGTAAGTATTACATATGAGCATACGTACATGCACAAACAGCGCAAAACATATATACATTCGTGCATGCATATATACACGCTTGTTGTTGTTCTTGTTGAGGTGATAACAAAACAGTATTAAAGTCAATTTGAAATTCAATAAACCGAATGAGTATCAAAATGGAAAAACAAAACATACGTGCGCTGTGTGTTCATATATTATGCATGATACACTCTAGTCCTCCTTCCTCTCTTCACGACTCTCTTTTCAGCGTTTAGTTACATTACCTTTTGCTCTACATTAACTGTTTGTTTAAATACGTGCGCTCTTGTCGATTTATAAATACTCTCTACCTTGGTTGCTCTCATTTAACTCTCTCTGCTTATGTTTGTTTTTGCGTTTTGTTACTTTTTCATTGTGGTCCATGTGGTAATTTATATTGTATTGTTGTTGTAAATTTTTAGGTCGTTCGGGTGGTCTCATCTCATTGATTTTGTTTGGGGGCATGTGCATGTGTACACAAGGCCTGCTGTAAGCGAGTTAGTGCGTTTGTGTGTATTGGTAAGCGTGTAAGTAAAACGATAAAACCTCATGAGTGTCACTTAAGTAGCGTGAGATTTACAGATGACTGCCATGTTGATGATAGTATTAGTGGCAGAGTGGCGTCACAATGTGATGATAGTGTGTTAGTAGATTTATATATGTGTTCTTTATTGTTGTAGTAGTGAGAGAAACAAATACACTGCGCACACACAAACGTACATACAATATTGATGCTCATTTTTTACAGGTCGTTGCCTATAAACATGCCCGTATCATGGAACATGTATAAGTTGCAGGTTGCAGTTGTTAAAAGTTCGCTTAGACATGTTAGCTCCCGCAAGTTGATTTTGGACTGGTATTAAGCAAACTTGTCGTATGCAACTCGTCTTATTTTACATCCTGTTAAATCTTAGCATTTTCATCAGCTGTTAATTTTGGTATGTTGGTTGCATGTACGTATGTTTGTGCGTGAAGGAGACGCGTGTGCTAGCGATTTAAATGATTAAATGAATAATCATAATATTTACTCTTTGTAAGTAATGCTCTCTCAATTAAATTAAGGCTACTGTTTCGTTGTTATTGTTATTGCGTGTGTTGTTTTTGTTGTTGTTGTTGTTGTTGTTGCAAGTATACTCATTTCTACTCTTATTATTTATGTTATTCTTCTTAATTGTGTGGTTTGGTCTCTCAAATCCAGTTTTATTGATATCAGTGTAATGAACATGCTACATATATATATGTATCTATATATATAAGATACATATATATATATAAATGGATAGATTTTCTTCACATCCATCACCACCACAATTGCAATCACCACTGTATCGTCGCTATCATTGTCATCATTCTTACAATTTTTGTTGTCGTGGTCTTCGGAAGTCAAAGACACTGTTATACACTTGCATTCCTTGTCTGTTTTTTTACGCTTCCACTAAAATTACAATAATTTGCTTGTTTTTATCTTAATTCTTATTTAAAGAGCAAACGTATCGTATAACTTGACATGTTTTGCTCTCAATCTCTCAACGTTTAGCTCTGCTCAAGTTGTATCTCTGCTGCGCTCTCTTTATTTTTCTTTCTCTTCTGCTAATAATCTTTTGATGTGTAAGTAGATATGTTTCGTTTAAATTTTTTATGTTGCAGTTGCTGCTCCGCTGTTGTTTTGTTAACGTGTGAAGGATTTACATTGTCATGCTTCTGTTGCTATTCTGTTGTTGCTATTGTTACCGACGTTGTTGTTTGTATTTATTTATTTATTTTGTTTTTTTTTTTTTTTGGTGTTTTGTTTCTGCCGTTGTATTATTTGCCCTCTTAAATGCTCTTTATGTTTTTAATATTTGCTGTTGCTGTTGCATCTTATTTAGTTAAAGCTGTCATCATTTTATTGTTGTTGCCTGTTGTTTGTACATTTGTCTGCATGTATTTGGAGTGACATGAGAGGTGTTTTCTTTCTTCGTCTTTTTATTCTTCTTCTTACTCCATTGCTTTTTTCGGCGTGTTTTTGTTGTGTTTTTGTAGGCCGTTTTTTTTTTCTTTTTTCACGTTTTGCTATGATGAGAGCGTGAGATTATGTTGTTGCTATTTTGTGTTGTATAAACGGGTTTTTTTACTTTTTGTTTTCATTTTGTTGTGATTTCAATTTAACATAATTTGTTAGTGTTATTTTTTGCATACCTGTGTCTATAGATGTTTACGATTATAATAATTATAATGATGGTGTTGCGCCGTTTGTAAAACAAAGAGAAATTAATTTTATTTGTTTAGTTTCATAAAATAAATTTATTACAAACAGTGCTTTTGTTTTCTTAATTCTTTATTTATAAAACGTATCAGAAGGATAATGATTAATCTACTGTGTCCGAAAAAAAGACGAAGGTAATAAGAGATAAGCCATTGGGAGTCAATAAGAATTTAGGTTATGTTTAAGATGAAGCTGGACAAACTAAAACATTTATATTCGCCTTTAATTTTCAACTCAATTAATGTTTAAAAGATTTTATTCTTATTTTAGTAACTCCTCCGGCCTCTTCATTATATCAGCAATTGTATCGCAATTCTTATCTTTCTCATGCTGATCTCCAAAGAATAGAAATCACATATCCTCAGCTTATCTTACAACCTATATACATAATACATACATATACAAAGACACATGGACGGGTGGACTCGATCGATTCCGAATGTAACGCTAATCAAGAATATGTGTAATTCATAGGCTCTCTGAAGCTCCCTTCCGGATGCTGCACAAACATTATGAGCAAACGGACATAGTCACATGCTTCATTGATAAATTGTAATAAACGGACTTGTTACCAAAATATTAACTTTTTTGTCGAAATTTATTTTGTCCGCTACAACTCTTGCAATATGACTTGCAACCATGCAACAGCAACAGCTGACCGGAAATTTAATTTCGGAAATAAGTAAAAGTCACATAGGGGCCTGTCGTTGATTCTATCGCATTATTTAAAAGTATGCGAGTCAAACAACTTTTCCATTTTTCTCGACGATACGTTATAATGTCATGTATCATAGAAGTCGGAATATGATTTTCAGTTAGCTCACCTAGTGGGCTAATTTTTTGTTGATCTCATTCGACAACATTCGAACACTGGCTTGCAGAAGTTGAAGTTCGTCTGTAGTGACAGACAAATCAACTACTATTTCCTGAATTAGACCTAGGAATAATCTGCTGCTAGACTTTTATTCAAAAAAAAAAAAAAAATTTTAATAGATCTACGACGAACGATGAGCTATGACGTTTTGGTTACAGTAAGCATGGTTATGGGCGAACGAAAGCAAATCTTCAAACTTAACCTATGACAACCAACTAACAGTTTCAGTTGTAAGTAAAGTTTCAGCTTTTTATCTCTGTTTAGGCAATCGTTAGCGTGCCAACAAAGACAGATGGACAGACAAATAGACAGGCGGACGAATTGCAAAATGTATAGGTGCTGTTGTCAAATTTTACACAGATCCAAAACATGCATAATTGATGTCACTTGTAATATAACTGTAAATAACTGCTTATTAGGAACGTACCGACTTATCATCTTATATATATATGTTCATTTCTCGTTTGCGGTGTAAAAACTAAAAGTGAAACAGCACTAAACTAAAATTTAGAATAAGACAAATTTAAAGGTGAACTTTCAAAATAAAGTATTGCGAACGCAATGTCATTCTTTCGAAGCACTTTGTTATTCGCTAAACGAACAAATTAGTGTTCGGGATGATGGTTGTTCTAGATTCGTCGCTTTCTTGTTTGTTGTTATGATATTTTAATTCCGTATAATTGAAATGCTTTAAGAGATTTCCACATGATTGTGGTCACACATAATAAAATGTAATAAATTTACAAAATTATTTGCATTTACTGTAACTGATGCCAGGCACTAATAAAAATCATTTACAAACATGATAATACTGATAAACATGACTGTAAAGCGAGTAATTAAAAGATTAAAAATCGAAAAAAGAAAACTGAAAAAGAGGTAATTAAATATTGTAAAAATGTCAAATGCACATAAACACACGCACGCACGCACGTACGCACGCATACACACGCTCAGGCTTATTCACATAGCGTAAATACTATATATGCGGGCATATATAAGCGATAGCAAAAACCTGTTAAATAAAATCAAGTGATATTTTTTTTTTTGTTTTGTTTTATTTTTGTGTAAATTTGTTACTGATCGCGTGTAAAAAACCGGCTTCTCTTTGACTTTGGCTACTATCACTGCTCATTCACTCGAGCAGTCAGTCAGTTAGTCACTCAGTCAATTGAGTTCAGTTAAGAGCCGGCGTGACAAAATTTAACTTTCAAGCCCGAGTTCTCGTGTGCTTTCGGAGCATACTATATATGTATGTAGGTTTGTGCTTTGCCTATATCACTTACAATTTACCACTCTTTTAATAATGATAATTATGATGGAAACTGTCATAAATGACAAATTATAGATTAATTTTCCTTCCTTCATGCTGTCTTCACTCTTTAACTGTATGTAAGCGCAAGTAAGTGTGTTGATAAAAATCCACACACACGAAATTCATTTTTAACAAAATTTTATGTATATACGTTTGTATATATGGCATGCTTGATGATGGCTGAGGAACCGGACTAATATTGTTTGCAGAGCAATGAGGAGAAAAACAAAATAAATGCTTTCAAGAAAAATAATTCACACGGCTTGGGCCGAATTTTTTATACCTCAGCATCATTCCGGAAAATCAAAACACTACTTTACACTAAATGCCTTAAGCATTGATTAACAATTTAATACAGATATATGTATGCATATATATATAAACACATACACACACACACACACAAAAAGTAAGACTTCCTACACATTAGACACTTATCGTTTTATCTTTAGATAAATAAATGCACTTTCTAAGGCATACGAGCAGATTGCGATAGAAGCGAAAGACTTGATAGTAGCAGGACGGAGATTTCAAGATCAATTTTTCGTTCTTTGGTTCGCGCTTTCAAAGCATGACTAACTTAAATAAAACGAAAATAATTTTTGTTTCGTTCTTCTTCTTCTTCTTACAAAATCAATTAACTAATCGATAATAATTAACGTTTTCACGGATAATCTGCTTAAGAGCTTGACGCGTGCCATTTAAGTTTTCATATGTCAGATAAAAGATTTGTTTTATTTTGTTGTGAGTTTCAATCAGTTCACAAAATGAACATATCTTCCAAGTGATGAGTAAATGTATAAAATAAGTAAATGGTATCCAGAAACGCACATTTTGCATGCAATTATTGCCGTACAAAAATGCGAAATAATATTCAGGCATTTAACGTTAAGCGCATGTTGCGCATGCTCTTAATGACGATAAAATAATATGCACGCGCATTATCACCATGTAATTGTTAACTTCTTATGTACATTGGATAAGTTAATATAGTTACCTAGTTTTAGCTTTTCTTTTTTTCTTTTTTTCTTTTCTGTCTCCTGTTTTGTCCATAAAAACATGTTCCTTCCATCATAGCGTTAATAGCATTTATGTATAGCTTTGCAAGTTCAGCTTTATTAGAGAGTTTTGCTAAATATAAAAACTCGTTAACGTTAAATCTGATTTATAAAATTCTCAATTTCGCACATGATTTTTATCCGTATAAGCAAAGTTCTGCGATATCATTTCTTATTACTTTCCCGTTGTCTAATGCGAATTTAAAAGGTTTGGTCATCAGTCAGTATCGAGTGGTATATGTGCAGAACGCAATCAGATATTTTAAGAAGTGAATCTTGGTACCTTTTATAGTTTTTTTTTTTTTTGTTTTTTATTTCAAGTCACGAGCAAACACATTTATTGATAGGAAAAGTTTCTATTAGAAAAAGAAGTAATGGAACTATAGTGGACCAGGGCGCTTCATTAAATACTCTGCATAATCATAAAACTGAAAATTGACAGATTATATGGGAAGTGATCGAAAAAGTTGTCCGATATGAATGATTTTCAATAGCGTTTATCCTTGGGCCAACTATGCATCAACTTTCGACCACTTACCATATAGCGCCTTATTTTGGACCGTGGCCCACTAAAATGCTTTTACTTGTTATTTATTTAATTTTTCGTTAAATTTGTATAATATCGTGAACTTGAATTGTAACAATAGGGAGTCCGCTTGAGTGGCCGAGTAGGCAAGAGTCTCGATTAGCAACTTAATGGTCGTGGGTTCACATCTCAACGGCGGTTAAGTGTTTACTAAAGCGGAAAACCTTTGATGTTAGTACTTTAAGACTTTAGTATGTATAGTATAATCTCAGGTTTGCAGCGCGGCGTTGTTGTTGTTGACCAAAGTTTATTAAATTCAATTAGTTCGATCCAAATAATTATGAACTTATTGTTAACATGAATCGAAATACCCTATAGTTTATAGTAACAGTTCGGTTTTCACTACCTTCGAATAAGGATGGCTCGGTAATCCAATTCGTCCGTAAGATGTATCAAAAAGTTACGATTTAAAAGCAAAAACTTTCGATATGAAGAATGTGCGTTTTTTTGGGTTTCCAAGTGCAGCAGCCTTCTTTAGTAATCGA